>PVKB01004862.1:0-121225 GCA_004027205.1 Ctenodactylus gundi | reverse complement strand
TAATTATTTGCTGCCTGAAGAAAGGATAGTTTAAAGATGTAATATTAAAATTATGTACAACACTTACTACCCTAAGAAAAGCTGAAATGATATATTAAACTCAAACAAAATTGGTTTCAGGTCAGTTCTTCTGAAAAAGAAGAGTAATAATAAAATAATTGTATTTAGTAGATCTGACACAAACTTGCATATATCTAATAAAAATTTCAAAGTAAATAAAGCACAAATTAATGAAACAAAAATAAGATAATTTTCTTAATTTAGCATTATTTTTATTTAATTAATATAGTGCTAGAATAAATTATATTTCATATTTCCATCACTAATTATTTTTACATTTATTTCATTCACTGATATTTTATTGCTCAATTTAATTTAATGTAATTGCTTGAATGACTACATTTTTTGCTTTTCATATTTTTCTATGTAAGGTTTTTAAAGATTGGTTTGAAAATGATTTATTAGCACTAGATTTGTTAGAAAAACATAAATAACTATTCTAGGGTTTGTTTCCTCTCTTCAATAATACATTTTATAAAAATGTATGAATAATTAATTGTAGTTTTTTACTGCTAATTAAATTCGCTTTTTCTTGGTTTTTCTTTTTTAATCAAAGACTCCTGCTGCTCTAAAAATGGTTTTATGTCTTTGATCAGATAATATCATTTGACCTTTCAGTTCAATTACTTGGAATATTAGGTTTCTACCAACCATAATCTTTCAATCAAGGAAAAGAATCTTTGCCCAACTGTCTCCATTGGAATATCTTGGTTTAATCAAACTAACCTCTAGGTTAAACTGTCCTGGAATTCAATCATATTGTCTATTTGAATGAGAGAGAGGCAACAAATTCAACTTCAGGTCCGAAATAGCTCTTGACTCAAATATAACTAGCAATGCAGCGTAATTTGCATGTCTAGACCATAGCAGTTCTACTTAAATCAAGGTGCTTGTAACCTGCCTGCTTTTTCTTACCTGCTTATTTAAAAAATCTTCAGGATTTCATTAACAACATCGCAGTTGTTTTATATCCTTTTAATTAAATTTCAGTTTCAATTAAGAGCTTGCTATGTTGACAAATGGTTTGCTAAACATTTATGTCCGGATATTTTAATATACTTCCCCTCAATAAAAAGGTAAATGACTAATATAGTAAAAGTTACATTACTACTTAATTATTGTAGTTTATTAATTGAAATAATATTTATTATAAAATTATCTAGAATGAGTATATCATGGTTTAGGTATATAACATTTCACTAGAGCAATCATGCCAAACGTTATTTTTAGTGAATTTAATGAGAAAGAAGAAATAATCACACATGTGCACCCATACACATGAATGATGATAATTGTAATAGATATGAATGGTTATTACATTTTAAAAATATATAATCACTGCAGAAACAAAACTAAAACTAATTTTATATCTTCTGTGATCTAAGTTATTGAGGTGGTCTGTCATTTGCTTAAAATTTCAAAATTTGTAATGACATACTAACAGACTCCGTCAATTACCTCATATTCCAATACAGTGAAAACATGTTTTACATGTGCTTAAAAGTCATAAATATGTGCACATGGGCTTAAAAATCATAAATGTGTGCATCACAGTAGGCATTTTCCTGTAGTCACTGATTTGTACCCAACGGCTGAACCTCTATCCATGCGCATGATCAGATTTTTAAGGAACAGACATACATATGCACACGTGTTTAAATTTCTTTGTGTGTTTTATTAGAAATGTATGGCTTAAAGTCTTTCAGATGTGACCTTCTTCTATAGCTCTTACTGATAACATTTCTAAGTGCAACTGTAGAATGCATGTTTTTCAGCTTTATTGTCTTAGGTAGTCTACTAATAATTATTATTAGGAATTTCAGTGACAGTCGTCTCTGTATTAATTTTCTTGGATCTGGAAACTTCTTAAAATTAATTCATTTCTTAAAGACAAATTTTAGGTGTCCATTTTTGGTCGCATGTTGTTTGCACGGCCAACATCTCCTAAATTGATTTAGAGATGCTCTGAGGTGGACTATTGTTTCTGTTCACACAAACTGTACAGTATGTGGACACCACTACGTGTTAGTTATATCACTACAGAAATATATAAATTTTTAAAGTGTAGTGAACCACCTAGAATAAGTCAATGTTTATTGAGTTTTTAAATGTTTTCCTTGTGCTACTGAAGTACCTGAAATTTATTTATTTATTTATTTATTTATTTATTTATTTATTTATTGTGTTGATAATGAAATCCTGAGTCTTTACAATGAGCTATATCCCTAGTTCATTTTTATTTTTGCTTTTGAGACAGGATCTTAGTAAGTCACCAAATTTTTCCATCTGGGTTTGAAAATAGAATCCTTCTGCCTCAGCCACCCAGAATGCTGGGATTGTAGACATCCTGCACTGGGCCTGATAAAATTCCAATATTAAAAATCACAACAACAAAACACTATTTCTTTTAAAAATAACAAATCAAAAAATCCTCAGAATTAGAACTAATTATTAACCATCAAACTTGTACTGAGTACAAGTATTGCTTATGCTTGGTAACAATGTCTTATGCTATAATCTTGTTTTCATTCTACTGAGTAATATATAAAAATGTTCATAAAATATACAATAGAGGTTTTATATAGATGGGAGAATTAAAGGGATTGAAATGGAGTGATGTTCAAAGCATGATGAGATGAAATTTCTACAGGAAGATCAGGATTCATTTCTCTTAAGAGCACTATCTGGGCTCACAGCTGAAAAACAACAGTCTAATATTGCTGAGACCCTAGAAGAAAGCCTTCTGCATAGTTGCTTTATCAAGTGCAAGTTACAACACATGAAAAACTAAAAAAAGCATATAAACATAAGATGATGTTGGAAAACTAGAGCCAGAAGATGCAATTCCTTGTGTTCCTGTGTAAATAGCACAGGGTTTGGTTTTTATTCACTTGCAATAATATTTGCTTTTGATTTTCCTCTTTTAATATATAAAGTGATTATTTGGTTAATTTATTTATTACATTGTTTTGCAATAAGAAAATTGCTATCACTCTCTCTAAGATTTCCTCCTTTCTACACATTTTATCTTTTATTTCCTGGCCGCTTTCATACTTTTTAACAACCTGTTTGAAGTAATTTATAATGGAAATTGAGTTTGTTTTCTTTAATTTTCTTGTTTTTGAGGTCTGTTTTAAGGGGAGCTTGTTTTTGGATCTAGGAGTTAACACTAGTCATGTAAGAGGTTTAATAAATGAACACAGTTAACATTTTATTTTTAAAAATATAATTACATGCTATGGAGTTGGTCATTTCCATCTGCTAAATCCTAATATATATATGTGTGTGTATGTATGTATGTATGTATACATAATTTGATACTCTGTTTCAAAATCAAATCTAAAAAAGGGCCTCAGATGTACCTCAGCATAAAGGCACTGATTCATTTCAAGGGGGTGGTATCATATGAAAAGAGTTGTGTTTTTCTCATTCTGTATCTCAGATATAGTGTGAAAGTATCAGAGTATTACTAAGACTTCTGCTTTTAAAACACACCCTCTTTCACATTACAATTCTACTCCTAGGAGGACTAAAATGCTCACATTCTTTCTTTTCTTAGAGAAAATGAATTACTCATGTTTTCTGCCATTCCATGTCACTCTTGCCTTTCTGTGTCCTTCTTTTATTCTTCTTTTTAATGGTTTTCTCTATTTTTCTTTTTAATAGATTTAATGCCATCTTTTAATTTAGTAATATTTCTTTTGCAGAATTTGTTTGCTGCTAGTCATGCAAGCTACTGTCTAGTCACTATTGATCATGTCACTTTATTTTCTATTTCTGAAAGTTTATTTTTCCTTTGCAGACTTTGATGTGGTTCTCTTTTTTGGCACGTGCCATGTTTCAAAGTAACTTTTCAACATATAAAACATAAGTATAATGCTTTCTAACATTGTTTGGCATTCACTTGAGTCCTGGGAGGTTGTCTACAGATTTCCCAGGAGTCTGCTGTTTACTGATGTTTGTTGGCATTAGTCTTGATGACTTTGATATCTTATCAATCCCAGACTTTAGTAGGTCTCCTTAACTCAAAAAATCTAATGGGAGCTGAAGGAATGGCTCAGTTGTTAAAGCACTCACCTAGCAAGCGCTGTGTCAAGCTCTAAGTACCCGAGTTTGATTCCCCAGTACCAAATTACCTGAGAGTGGTGGAGTAGATATGTAATACCAGCACTTGGGAGGCTGAGGCAGATGGATTTCTATGAGTCCCAGGCCAGCTGGACTTCATAGTGAGTTGAGGACCAGCCTAAGCTACACAATGAGACTCTGTCTCAAAAAACTAAAACAAAACAAAACAAAACAAAACAAACAACAACAACAACAACAAAAAAAAAAAAACTCTGGTGGATAATTCTCAATGTCTACTAGACGATCCTTAATGCTTATTGTCATCTTGTGGCTACAATGTGGCCTGAGAATTCTTTTAACTCTTAAATGTAGACAATCATTAAGCCACATTTCTTCTGCTTTTCCTTGTCTTCAGGTCCATGTCACATCGAATCTTTATGATCAACATTGTGCAAACCATGGTTCCTTATACGTTAATATTTTAAATCATTTTAGGAGAGTATATCTGCATCCCATTTCCCCATCTTAAATGGATGCAGAGATTATGGACATATAATTAATGTATATTGTGTCTTCACTTTCTGTGCACCAAGAAGAATTCATGCCAAGTAAATTACATTTACCGAACATATTTTGTATACTAATAAAATAAGCAAAATACTACTATATATCACTGCAAATGTTACATATTAATATATATTAAATGTATCACTTATGCACAATGTAAACTTACGCATTATGCAATTAAATATAGTTACTTTTATATATGTGTGTACTCATATAAACAAAGTGAGTATTGTTTGCTTTGGTTTGTGCCAGGTATGTTGGGAAGAAAATAAAAACAGGTTTGTGATCATTAATGTTATGATATGTACAATCATGATGAACAAGAATGACATTACATGAAAAATTAGCAAAGAATCTTAAGTACCAGATACATGGATTTTAATTAGAAAATGAAAATGAAAACTTACAAAGAAATTTTGAAAACAAAATATGGGGAAATAACAAGAATTAAGCATTTTTTCTTATTTTTTGCTTGAAATATTCTACACTAGCCTGCATATTTTTCTTTCACAGACATGTCAGTTTAAGAATAGCAGATGTAGTTTTCTTGCTGCAATATTTCTTCTTAGTGATTTTATATTGATCATGAGTTTAAATCCAAATTTACATGGTTAGTGACAGTGTCCAGAAAGGAAACTACATTGCTCAGCCTTCTTTGAAGATCAAGATGATTGTGTGACTCAAACCCCTGAAAATAAGGTGTGAATGAAAAGTCAGATGTCCTTGTCCAAGAGGGACTTTTTGAGAAAATGACCTTCTGTGTTTTGGTTTTACGAGCATCCTGTTTACTAAGACAAAGATTCTACCATGTTGGATATTCTAAACAGCAGAAACTTGATCAAGTTAAAGGAGCCAGGTTCTTTGAGGATTTTCTGTAACACTGTTACCTACTTAAAGATAGGAATCCAGAGAATAGTTAACTCTTATCTTGTTAATACTTTCTTATTTTGTGATATTATAATTGCTAGCTAGATCAAGTTGAAATCAAGTTGAAGTTTTGTATTTGTTCCAACTTTTGCTTCATGTATTTGTGCTTCTCAGCTATAAGACATGTTTTGCTTTTTTCCCAATATGATTTGTTTCTGCTTCTAAATATCTCCTAGTTTTAAAATATCATCACTTATATCTAGTTATTCAACTCATTTTTGTAAGATTCTGAAAGAGGAAATACAGAGACAGACCACTGAGCAAATTGTTGTATACATAGAAAGAGGCCTTCTGCCTCACCACGAATAACCCAATTGCTGTACACCATGAAAGTTTAGTATGCTTTGGCTGGTCCTTGAAAAGCAAACATTTTCTCCACCATTCCTCTAGCTTTTAATTTATAATTTACCTGGAGCTACCATTAGGAAGACAGAGGTCATTATTTATTACTTATATCAAGTGACCCTTGCCTTAGCAATGAGGTTAATAAATCTCTGAATCACAATTCAATCACTTTACAAGTCACTTTTGAGAGAAAGTCATTTTTCTCCGAACTTTTGTAGAAAGTTAACTTTGTTAACCAATTAGATTCTTGCATCATGATAGCTTGAAGAAAAACAACTATGGATGTACTCTTAAATAAATCTTTCCTAAGGGTCACCATTGTTCATTACCATTTCTGACTGTCAAAATCACAACATAAAAATTTTTGATACAATTGTGGACGAAATAAGTAGCAGCAAATGCAATAAATAATCTAAATGGAGAGATGACACTATAGGAATTTAGTATTTGCATCTTTGTCAGGTTGCAAAGAAGTTACATGCGCTTATTTTCAAATATTACCCAGTCAAATACTCTATTGGAGTATCCAAGATTTTCTGATAAGATGGAAAAGCCTCTCCGTGACAGTTTAGCTAGAGAATAAATCTTGGATGTTTTACTAGAGGATGTTTGCTTACATGAAATGATTATCCTATAATAGATTACTCGTCCTACTCTGACCCTGAAATTCAACTCTAAAGCAAATTTTGTTATGCAGGACTCTCACACAAAACTGCTTACACATCTGTCATTGTCCTCTACAAGGCAAGCTTTGAGTCTGTACTATATTTATTATGCAAATTCCTTGGAAATCTGTAATGCAGGTGCCTATTGCCTTTCAAAATTAGTTTGCATATTAAATGTAGCATAAAAAATGATGGCCCGCAAACTTAGAGCTGCTTCAGTTTCAATGAGAGATTGTAAAAAAAAAAAAAAAAAAAAAACGGGTAATTCACATCCAATGGAAACAATTAGTGAGAAATACTCCAATGTACTCTTTGTTTTAGACTAAGAAGCTAAAGAAAGCAGATGTTAGCCAAATGTGTTTCCTCAACTGATTCATTTTATTTGCAAAATATCTGAACAACAACACAAGGATAATCCTTGCTACAAGCATCTTTGTGTGACTGAGTTTATTTTCCTACAATTTTTTATTGACAAAATTATTTCAGGATGTTATATGTATGTTTTGAGGATTTTATATTAATACTGGCTAAATATTTATGAATGCATTTATCAGAAAAATTATGGAAGCACTATTTTTAAAATAGAATTGGTAGATAAGTATTAATTTGACAAATAAAGAATAATTTTAAGTACAGAAATTAAAAATTATCTCTTACATCTGGATACATAGAAAGTAGTATGAATTCAAACAACTGCTCTGGAAGCAAAGAATTGGATGCACTCCATAGTTTTGAGGGTTTAATCTTCAGGAACTCCACCAGCTTCCATTGCAAATCACAGAAAGTTGCCCCCATGGATAGCAGGGGAAATGTGATCATTGTGAAGAATGTATATTTCTTTAAAAAAGGAGAAAGAACCCCTACTTTCAATAGAAGACTTTTTCCTATCCTCTTCTCATTTGATGAATATCCTTGGTTTTACTCCAAGGTCTTTTAACCTTCATATTTCAAATGAAGAAAGTGAAATAAGTGAGAGCACAAAAGTAAATTCTTTAGGTTATAGTTGAGTTGTGCATGTCCAATAAAAGTGTAGCATTAAACCTTAACAGTAGGTAGATGCCTCACTGCCCAAATGTGTTATAACCTTATCAGGCTGGATGCCAGTGTAGTGACAATGAACTAAAAGTGAATAAAGGAAAGATACCAGATTTAATCTAAGTAGGATTTTTTAAGAACAAACAAGGCAGTAGTGGAAGTGAAAACAATGACATGAAATGAACTAGATGTGCCTGACCTCTAGAAGTACAGAAAAATTACATCGTACTTGGATTTCGTGGTGAAGTAGCCTAACAATGTACATTATTTACATTAAAGAAATCCATTGAACTCATTTCTGTTACTTAATACATCATTTTTGACATATAACACTGAACACTGCCTTTAATCTCAGTTTCAGGCTGTCTCAAAAGATGAGGATTTCTTAGCTACTTATTTGGAGATTGAACAGACACCTGGTTTGCACAACTTAGGGGAAAAATAAAGATTTCTTTTAGATCACAACTTTAGAAGACATTAGTCCATTCTCAGGAAGCTGGCAATGGTGGTAGCACATGGTGGAGTCCTGGTAGAGGAAAGTTGTTCATGGCATGACGGAAAGGAAGCCACGTGAGGGAGAAAGAACAGACGAGCATATCTCCTTCCCCATCATGTCTCAGTAGCCTGCCCCTTCTGGTTTAAGCCACATTGTTCCAGACCTTCTGACTAGGTCCCATCTTTTAATAGTCATGGTTCCTTAGGTACTTCACAACACCCAAATACATGAGACTTTGGGGTTACGTTTCAAATCCAAACCATGATATTCTTCCTGACCCCCTGAGAGACTTATCCCACCGCTTTATGCAAGATGCATTTAGTCCTTACCTAAGTGTTGCCAAAACCGTAGCAATTCAGCACTGCTTACCAACTCAAGCCCAAATTCTCTCCTGGAATACAAGGCAAACTAATTGTGAGCCCTGTGTTTGAGTGTGTATGTGCATATGAGGGGGAATTAAATACTTCCAGCACGCAATGTCACAGGGTAAATATTACCATTGCAAAGTCTGGGGATAAGATGAGGCGGGAGGATTAGCACAGTGGTTAGAGCACTTGACTAGCAAGTACAATACTCTGGGTTTGATTCCCCAGCACAACATATGGGAGGAGTAGTGGCACATGATTGTAATCTCGGCACTCCAGGGGCTGAGGAAAGAGGATTGCCATGGATTAGACGGCAACCTGGGCTTCGTAGTGTGAGTTCAGTACCAGAGAACTCAAACTACAGAGCTAGATTCTGTCTCAGAAAATTAAAAATAATAATAAAAATAAAAGTAGTTAGGAATACAAGAACAGAAGATGAGCAGACCAAAACAATACCTAAAACCAGAAGGATGAGGATTAAACCCTGTGGTTCCATTAGGTTCTGTTGTGTGTGTGTGTGTGTGTGTGTGTGTGTGTGTGTGTGTGTGTGTGTCTATGTGTCAAGATGTCAAGTTGTGAGTTTCAAAGGGTTCCAATGACCCTGTTACCTCTATCTGCAACTTCTAGAGCTTCTCTTTTGGGGGCTGGATCCACTCACAGCCTATGGCCTTCATCAGCAGACAATTCACTTTTTTGGCATCTCCAAATTTCTGAGGTCTTCACGGGACCATACGTTTCTCTTTGTTACCTTCATTCATTGCCCTATCAAGGTCACACTGCCTACACTCCAAGGCTTTCCTCTGCAACCTGGTGGAAGTGTTCATGACTCTACTACTCTGGTGTTCTGCATACCTGTGAAACTATTGCCAATGCCTCTGAGTTCTTAGATTGTAGAATAAACTGGAGATTAATCTTCCTAGCTTTCCCTGCAGTACAGCCTTTTTAAAGGAAAATCTTTTGTATTTCCGCCATTGGCAAAGGTTGGTGTCTTGCTGGTTTCTGAGAAACTCTCCTGGAATCTTTTCTTCATAGTCCTTATTCCAAGTGATTAACTTCTTTCTAATGATAATCTATTTAACTTTACTCTTAAAGGACATCTGCCTACCACTGCAGGCCCTTTCAGTCTTGTAAAATCCCAAACCTTTTAATGTTTTTCTCTGCCATCTTTTTCTTCTTATTTCCATAGTTGGCTAAGAGCTGAAAGCAGTACCCATGTGACAGCCTGAACATTTGTCTGACTTGAAATATCCTCCTGCAAATTAAGTAGTCTGTCACCCTTAATCTCAGTTTCTGGCAAAGTTTCACAACAGAGGCAATATGTCAGCATTTTTTTTTTGTCAGAACATACTTTACATGAACTGTAGACTAACTGCCCATAAAGGTCTCCTTTCTTTCTGAAAATACTTGAGCTGTCCATTGCAATATACACTTCTATTAACATTACGGTCCTCTGGGCTCTGACCAAAATCTTTTCATCAAGCTCAGGTTATAGAATCATAAGACTTTCCGAGCTTGGCATCTGTTCTTCGTACACATATTTGTGTGTGTGTGTGTGTGTGTGTGTGTGTGTGTGTGTGTGTGTGTGTGCATATATATAATCTTGAGTATTTCATGCACATATATATTGCAATCGAAATTAATACCCCTTATCCTCCCCATTTCTACCTCTTCTACCTTCTACACTTCTAACTCCCACTATCACACCTAATTTTTTTTAATAAAATGCCTGTATTCTAGGTTTTTCATAATAGAGAAACCATTTGGTATTTAACTTTCTGTATTTGACACACTTAACTAAACATGATGTACAAAACCTCCAAATCTTCCATTATGCCAGGCTTTCAGCATTTTAAGTTGTTGGCTGGCATCTCTAAATCTTTCCAAAATCCTCTGGCAAAAGCTTGTAAACAACATGTTCAGATAAAGTCACAGCAATGACCCCACATTTATGGTAGCAATTTCTGTCTTAGTTACCTTTTTATCACTGTGAAAGGATGCCTGCTACCTATAATTTAGGAGAGAGAAGGTTTAATTTAGCTCAGCATCTCAGTCCATTCAAGGTCACATGGCAATGGCCAGAGGGCACAACAGAGTGCCTAGATGAAAAAATAAGTTGTTTATGTCTTGGGGGACTGGATGCAGAGTGAGTGAGGATGAAGAGAGCTAGCGTATATCCTTCCAGTGCATGTACTAGTGCTTTATCCCTCTGGAGAAGCACCAGTTATGTGCACCTTCCAAACAGGCTCACCTCCTAACAGTATGTGAAACCCATAACTAATCTATAATATCCAAATGCTCACAGCTTTGGCGGTAAATTTCAAATCCAAACCATAACATGAACATCACCTAAAAAAGGATGAAAATGATAATGGGTTTCATATGAGTACCCGTATGAGCAATAAAATGAAATGGTATAGGATAAAAAGTTCTCAAAGGAAAGCATAACATCAACATAGAATATTACATTCAGTAAAATATTTTTGCACCATAAAAAAATAAATTTCCTCAGACAAGCAAAACTGAAAATATATTTGCAGGCATGCATTTAAAAAAGTTTTAAAGTTTTGGGGGTAAAAGGAAATTATATCTTGTAAAGATACTGATTATTAAAGAGAGAGTAAGGGAGTGAAAACATTGAGTTAAAGATTAAATAAAAGTAGAATAATATTGTTTATTTTCTTGCTTGTAACAAATTTAGCAATAATAGTTGTTTCTTTAAAAATATACTACCGTATGTTGGACAGTGTAGCATATGGATAGTTTAAAACTGTGGTAGTCATACCCTAAAGAATTGAAAGATTGAGTACAAATGATAATTATTAGTAACTGTTCTATTCATAAAGTGATCTAGTACTATTTGTATATAAGTAGATATTAATTAAACTTGTACATGACAAATTATACAGCAATCACTGACATAATTTAAAATGATCTATATTTAAAATGATCTATATACTTAGTAGACCAAATATAATCAATTAAATCAAATTTAAACCAGAAAAACAAGCAAAAATACCCTAGGAATCAAACATGAAAAAGAAGAAAGTCAACAAAATTAAAACTATTACAAATATAGTAGTTATTAGTCTAACTATGTCAATAACATTCTGAAATGGTATCTGGTGTAAACAAAATCAAGAAGAGGAAACTACTATATATTTGGAACATAATAACCTAATTATATTGATAACCATCCTAAATGTCAATTGCTATAAACTGGTCATCATAAATATATCAACTGAAGAACAAAAGTCATCAGAATGATGGGAAGCATAAACAATTACACATTTTTTCCCAGAGGGAAGACACAGGCATAGGCGAGGACCTTCTTAACAAACACCTATTGCAGAAGATTAATTCAAAAAATATCAAATGGTCTTATATGAAATTAAAATTCTTCTGCACAGTGAACTAATTGACAGAGCGAAAAGAAAAACCTTCAGAATGGGGGAATTTTTTTTTTTTTTTTTTTGCTACCTGTGATTATTAGAGGGATTTCTTAACTTGGTAAGATTCAGAAATGCCAGAGTAGAGCTCTCAGATGTCTGTGATTGACTTGTGTGCCAGCCAATGAGAGAAGAACACCAACTCTGAGTGTGTGTGGCCCAACTTGCAGCTGGAACTAAATAAAAAGGAAGGAAGAAGAAGCATTGATATAAGTTTCCATGGAAGGTTCTGGCCTTCATCACTGACTCCCACATCCATTTGATCATGTATTCACATAGCCAATCTTTATTGCAAATTCACTCAAGTTTCCAGTCTCCAGTCCTTGTGACTGCTTTTTGTAGAACGATTCACAGCCTAGGCTCTCGGAGGCTTTCCTTCGGTCTAAGACTGGCATTCTTCTGTCTCATGTCTGACCAGACCCTGGGCCCTTTGCCTCTTCCTGTGGTCATGGTCATTTGAACACTCTCCTTGGGCTTGTAAGCCCTCTGAATAAATCTCCCTAATTTAGTATAATTTCTGTAAATTCCGATGAAGAACCCAAACAAATATAGAAATTAATATCAGACAAGCAGGGTCTTTGCTGTGACTTTATGCAACAGTGTAGTTTAGAAGCTTTGGAACTTGTTTGTGGGAGGAGTTTAGAAAGTTCTAATGATACTAGCTAGAAACATCTTGCAATTCTGTGAACAGAGGTAGATGGGCAATTCTGGTTAAAGCTCAGAGGACCAGAATAGTGATGAAAGTTGTGGAAGTTGGATATTTTGTCGTAGAAATTAATAAGAACGTGTGACACCAGCTGATTCTTGGAAAAAGAGGTAATATCTAAATTATACAGAAACTGGAAAGAACTAGCTTCCAAAAATTGCAGACAATATATTCTTCAAAAAAAATTAAAGACAAAGCATCTTCAAGCAGAGTTTGGGAAAGTATAAACTTCAAAATTGTTATCATATAATAATTTTAAAAGTCTGTTATTAAATGTTTTATGATCCCTAATATGTATGTACTTAATAATAAAGCATTAAAATATGATGCAAAACTGATCTAAGTTAAGTGTAAGGGGCATAATAATATTATAGTCTGAGAATTTAACGAAGTTCACTCAATTATGAACAAATTAAGAAAGAAAAATCAATAAAAATATAACCGAAATGACCAATGCCAGTAACGAAATCGATCTCAATGATACTATACTCCATCCAAAAAACAACAGAATACATATTATTAAGATATATGGACTAATCACAAAGACAATTGTCATCCCATGGCATAAAATGATAATTTTTTAACAATCACACAGTATATTTCCCCAGACAACAGTAAAATTATAGACGATAATAAAGTAGATATATGTGACTAAAAATGCTCTAGTTCTTGAATAAGAAAGTTCTTTAATAAGAAAATACTTTGAAATAACCCATGTGTATGTTCTAGATCATTCTTCTATGTTGGCTTCATGACTTGGGTTATGATATAGAGTAGAAAGTGAGTCACAATTAAACCCTTACTTCTGAAATAAGTCTAAGTCCCTTTGTTGGAATGTAAATTTCAGATATCTGAAGCAGATAAAGACTGAAGAGAATTCTGAGGAGATGGTAAAGGTCAATAATGCTCAGAGAATGAGCAACATTTTGGAGGAGTTTATGGTTTTGTGAGAGTCAAACGAGCAGCTAACACTGAAGACAAGGTGAGCACCTGCCTTCCGGAGCCCACGCCTTAGCTCCACAGGGCCTGCGGGGCTCATCAGAATCATCACTCTGAAGTTCAGGTTTCTGATTTCTGTGAACTTTTGGGAGCATCAGATTCTTCACCGTGAAGTTAGTTCAAGGTTCCGATTCTTGTGAACTTTTAGCAGCGTGTCAATTAACACACGATGCATGTTCTTAATAACACCAAATATCTTATTTCAAAACTTTAGGATGCAAAGTCAGAGGGCAGTGTGCAAGTGTTTTGCGTGTTAAAACTTATAAGGTGAAATATTACTAAAATGAAAATGTCAAAAATGATATTGATGTTAAATTTGTGATGAGATTGATGTTAAGTATAGAAGTTTCCTTTCAGTGAGGGTGTAGACCATGTCAAAAAAATAAAGCACCACATTATGTTCATTAAGTAAGATTGCATTTTGTTTTTCAACTATACCTCAATAAATTTTAAAAGTTTGTATTATTTAAAAGTGTCATTTTATGTGCCCTTTATAGACATCTTATTTTGGTAGAAATTAGAAAAAGAACTTGAAAAGAAGATTTATTTAATCATGTCTATGTAATTAAAAGTGAGATAAAATAAAATAGGAGAAAAAAGACAAACTGGAAAAATGGGGAAATATGCATTTGTAAACACAGATTAGAAAGAATGGGAAGCACATATTTGAACTTCTATGTTTCCTATGTGGTAAAAGGAAACATTTCAAGTACTTTGAAGTAATTATAAAAAGAAGAGTATTTAATTTATGTCCAGATGTGATAATTAATATGTGTGAAAGCATATTTGACCTAATTCAACTAATAATTTCGAGTAAAAACAGTATTTTTTTCTAGCCATATTATCTTAATGACTGCCTAAGATTACAACATATAGAATATGCCATGTTTCATATAAACATGTACAAATCTCTTCCTTACTGTCTCAAAACTGTTGTTGTTTTGCACAAAATGAGCCAAAAATATATTTTGAATGGAACCTATATTACTGAAAATCAATCCATAAACATGAAATAGTAGAAAATATTTATGGTAAAGCACTAAAACAATAAAGTCGATTAATTTTGGCTTTGCGTGATGACAGCTTCCTTATAAATAGCAACATTTAAGTTAATTACGAGAAAAGGTTTGCTGTGTGAACTCACTTGGCTGATTCTTACGTTGAAGCATCATGTTCAGCAAATGCAGACAGTTCTAATCATGATTTCCATGGCCATAGTTGTTTATCTGTTCCTGGACCCAGACTCCAGTTTGAATTTTGCCTTTGAAATGTGAAGAAAAACTAGTTGATAGATGAGTTCGGAAAAAACTTAAGGAAAACTGTTTTGAAAACATGTCAGCATCATATTTTTTACCATGTTTTTCTCTCCTGACATCCCAACACATCCACCTGCCATGCTGCAGGTATGAGAAATGAGAATAACAATGAGACTGCTACAGTGATTGTGAAATAAGACTTATGTGTTCTTGCAAAATGTCTGATTGTTTACATTAAGGCAGACTTTTGGATTCAGGATCTGCTGGAAAATAAAATTATTTCTTAAATTATAGAATTTGTAGCTAAACTTTGACTATTTATTGGCATGTACTAAGACATATTTAAGAAGTAGAATATGGCATTATGATTCATGCAAACATTAAGCAGTGCTAGATTAGAGGATTTAGCGCAGGCTTCACTTTAAACTATTATCTTTGCTTTACGATGTGTTTCCTCAACTTATTTTCTTTCATTTTGAGAAGTACAATACATTATTGTTTATTATGTTTACACTACTATGCCATGAAACATGAGAGTTTTTTCTGTCTTATTTCCACTTATAAAAATTACATTTTACTAATTGAGGAAGCTTCTGACCTCCCTCTCCACCATTCGTTATTTGAGAGTAAGATATAGAAATTATTTTTGGTGGTCTTGATCATGAAACTTTCTACAATGCACAAAGAGTATCTTTACATTTTTTGCTGTTGTGGCAAGTAAAATATAGAAATGAAATTTAAATTCAAAACACTGCTGTTTTTAATTGCAGCCTTGTTAGTTTTAACTGTCTTTGTGACATTGTATTTGTTTGTTAAGATGTTGACAAATTTTCCATCACTCCAAAGGCCTGGCTTTAAGCCCAGATAAGTGGAAATAGACAAAGTATTTTACTTATATTCTCTATGTAGATAACCTAACTTTTCTGGTCCAGCTTATGGAATATATTAGGAGGAAGAAATTAGAGAGGAGCATATTGAGACACATGTGTTACAAGCTTTTCATTTTTTCTAGCTTCCTGGGTAAAAGTAGTTCCAAACTTAAGAATAATTTTAGAAAAAAAAAGTTTGAGACACTAGGAAACACACATATGTCAACCTACGACTGGAACAAAGACAGGAGAAAATTGTGTGTAAGATTTGCCGCTAGCTGACAACAAAGGGTGTAGGTGAGTGACTGGTATTCAGAACTCCCATATGCTACCAGGGAGTTCACAAGGAAGTTTGCAAGCTATCACAGTCACTCAGGGGTCAGATAATTCAGGAAAAATCAAATGGATAGATGATATTGTGAACTGTACCTCATTATTGGAAATACTGCGTGCTGAGGTAGAATTTTAGGGAAAAAATCCTCTGACATGACTACACGGGGAGAGAACAAATTCTATGTAAACAGCTACATAGTCTGGATCTAGCCAGGTGTCCTCTTCCTAGTTCCAGAAGCACAGGCAGTGAGCAATAGCAGCTTGAGATGGCCATTGCTATAGACAGCAGGAGGGAGGGCACCGTGATCACCCAGGAGGTATGGAATACGGTTACCTTTTCACCACCTCCATGAATTTCCCCAGGTTCCTTCTTTCCCATGTGTCAGGAAGTCAGAAACCAGGACAAAAGGCAGGATTTTGGAAGCCAGATATTTAAAACTGAGCCTGATTTAAACAAAACAAGTTTCTGATTACTGAATTTTACTGTAGTTATTGGATAGAGATAGGTAGACAGATTACAGAGAAAAATTGTCAACTTTTCTGTGCACTGTGAGTTCAGTATGAATGAGTTGAGAATGCTGACATGTAGTCCATCCCTTACTTACAGATCTCAGTGTAGATAGATTACAATAGCAAATAGGATGAAAATGTAAATATACGTCTTAGTTACTTTCTCATTAAAGTGGCAGAATACCCAACATCCACAGCTTAAGCAAAGAAAGATTAATTGTAGCTCACAGCTTCAGAAAATCTCTGTCAGTCAACTCTCCCAGCAGCTGGCAAACTGTGTAAGCTCTTGGCAGAGGCTTAAGGGTGTGGTTCAGTGCATGGCAGTCAGAAAGCAAAGCGAAGCAGGCGCGAGTAGCCCTCTGGAGACTCAAGCAAGTTCAGAGCCATTAAAGGAAGAAATTGCAATCATGTTTCTTCTTCCTTCCTTTACTGAGTTTAGAGGGCATTTTTTGCTGTCCAAACACAGGATGGCTGCCCCTCCCTCATGCCCTGGACCACAAGTCCTTAGCACATACCTCAAAGCTCTGGGCAGTCTCAACAAGCTGACACAATCCCTTCCAGTGAAAGCCTCAAGCGTCCCCCCCCCCCCCCCTCCAGCCAGGCCTGACTTCTAGTAGGTCCACAGAAATACATACAAATACATCCAATACATCCAAATAAATAACATTCCAGACGCAAACCAAAATGTTATGTAAAAATTCAAACAATGAAATTTGTAAAACTTAACAAACATATTCATATAGTCAAAAGCACCTTCATTTCATTCAAGACATACGTTTTCTACCTCAATATCACTAACTTCCTTTTCAAAATGTGCTTTCATTGACAAAATATCAATAGCTTTCAAAAGGAATAATTTATGATTACTTTAAAGACTTTGATGCATCTTATGACATTCATGATTTCTTTCCTTTTCAATCATTTTTTACCTGTTGGTAAATATCCTAATATCTGTTTTTTACTAAATTGTACATATTTAAATGTAATTTTCTGAAAAGAACTTGCAACATGTACTCAGATTTTATATCTATGGGGGATAAAGATTGATTAGAACTTACTTTTATAAGTGGATCTTTATATTTACATGAAAGTTTTAAATAGGGCTTGTTATTTTATAATTCCTGGCCACAGAATAAGGAGCTTCATGTATTTTTAAAAATGGACCTTTAATGGATACTTTTTAATGAAAGAGCATATGGAAACTCAAAGAATA
Organism: Ctenodactylus gundi; assembly: GCA_004027205.1. Lineage (NCBI taxonomy): Eukaryota > Metazoa > Chordata > Mammalia > Rodentia > Ctenodactylidae > Ctenodactylus > Ctenodactylus gundi. Next base: position 103,368 of record PVKB01004862.1, on the reverse strand, counting down.
GATTTCACCTTGATGGAAAGACAGAGGTTCACAAAATTTTGCAGATAAAATTTAACCATCAGGTAATTTAAAATTTCAGAAAGAATTAGATATACCTTACCTCAAGTTGTACCTAACTAAATAAGTGTGCATTGTGCTTTAATTGTTGCTATATAGTATTTTTCTTAGTTAAGGAAATGATACATACATACTGGGGAAGGAGCAGGAAATGATTTTTGGAAGAAATTTTGGGGCAATGACAGTTTTTCCTACCAGCTCTCAGTGATTCCTTACCAATCCAATGACACTGAGAGAAGATAGGAGTGCTCTTTAGCTGTGTGTGTGTGTGTGTGTGTGTGTGTGTGTGTGTGTGTGTGTGTGTGTGTGTGTCCGTGTGTGTGTGTCCATCCAAAGGTCACATAACAATATATTTTTTTGAGACAGGGTCTCACTCTGCAGCCCAGGCTGATCCTAAACTCATTATGGAGCCCAGGCTGGCCTTGAACTCACAGCAATCCTCCTGTCTCAGCTTCCCAAGTGCTGGGATTACAGGAGTGCACCACCATACCAGCTTATGCGGTGCTGGGGAATCGAACTCGGGTACTTAACATTTGACTTAGCGCTTGCTAGGCAAGCACTTCTGCCACTGAGACATTCCTCCAGCCCTCAATAGGTGCTCTTGTTCTAGAGGCTGGACCTTTGAGTATTTTTGAAATGGATATGTATTCCTTGATGCATATATCTTCTGGCTTTAAAGGAAATATCTACTACCCGATTTGATTTTCTCATGAAAAGTTAAAGGGGAGCCAAAAATAAACACAATATTTCACTGAAGCGATAGTTGACTAACCACAAATGAAACGTGATAATTGTTGATTCACTGGATTTGAAGGTTAAATGAGTCTCACTAAGTAGTTGTTATGTTTTAGAGGATAGAATGATAGATTATGTAGAAGAACACAGAAAGACATTTACATCCATCTTTAAAAAAAAATGGACAGCCCGTTTGCAACCCCCCAGATAGTGAGAGCTTTTACCCCTTTAGTCTTTGTTTCTAAATAAAGATTTGTTATTCTTTATCCTGAAAGAAAAGAGAAAAAGAGAAAACAACATGCCACCATGATAAGACTACAGATGATAGACAGACAGACAGACAGACAGACAGACAGATGATAAACACAGAACTACTGAAGCTTTTGCTCAGGTGTAGGAAAATAAAAAAAACAAAATATTATTAAAATCAGAAAAAAATTTGTAGTAGAGATAAGGCTCACTAAAAAAATTGTTTGCTACCTCTCAATGTCAGTCTTTTTAAAACGTTAGTTCTTATTTTTTTCCTTTACATCTATTGACTACTTACATTTTATATAATAAACATTCTTATTTGTTTTATTTTATTTTAATAGCTTTACTTTTAGGAGTCTTAATTCAAATAAAAATGCTATGTATTGTTTGTAAAATTCTCATGCCCCACGTGCCCTCACAGTGTGTATTTATTCACATCTTTCTTTACTAGGGTACATTTGTTATAATTAATGAGTTGGCATTGCTACACCATGATTAACACAACCCCAGTTTATAGGAAGTTATAGTCTCTGTTTTGCCATGGGGTCATAAATGCAGAAGGCCTTAAAACACTGTTACACTCTCTTATGCAATAGTTTCACTATACTCATTTGCAATTCAGCTTCTTCTGTAAGGCCTTGGAAGTGGATAAAGCTCTAGGCATTGTTTAAAATGGTTCCCTTTCTCTACCAAGTTGTAAGCACTATTCATCTTTTCTCCATTTTTTTCTTTAAGTATCAGATAATACAAATCCCCAAAACTGTGAGACCCGTGTGAAACTGAAATCGTGTAATTTTAACTTTCCATTTAGGTCACATTTGGCTTCCAACACCTGTACAAAACTACAAAGTAAGAATTCCAGTATCTCCAGTAGCTCTGCTGTAAATAAATTGACCTCTGGTGTGATTCTGAATTCATCTGACCCTCCAAATTTTGGAGCGTTAGTTTTCCTTAGAGCAGTTCTCTGGTTGATCTGAGAAATAGATGTATGAGGTCTGGAAAATATTTGCTTAAGCTATGACTTTTTAATACATCGATAGATGAGAGTCACCTGAAGCAGGAATTTTCTAAACCTGCATGCTGCACACCAGACAATTGAGTATTCCTGAATGTGCGGCTGTAACATCTCTATCTTTAAAATTTTCCTGGTCATTCATGCGGACAGCCAGGATTGGGCCCCAGGGCTCTATTAGAGCAGAGAATGTAAACCAAGTCTCCCTTGCATCTCACTGTCTGTGTAAATTTGGACAGGTCGGTGAACATCTGGGTCATACGTCCTTATCTAGATTAGGGAAATAAAAAATATGTGTCTTGTAGCTCTATTATGATGGGTTAATGAATCAATATCAGCAATAATCTTAGAAAGATTGACCAATCCAGGTAAGTACAACTCATATGTTTTGTTTTTATAGTTGTAATTATAATCGCTGACTTTAATAATAAGGGGATCATTACAGATATGTCCCAGGGGTTCTGTACACGTTTTCCTAATGACATACTATTCTTGTCCATGCCCAGAGATCTTTATGATGTTGATTTTTTTGTTTCCTATTGCCATGCTCATTTATATATTTTATATCTCTTGTTTATTCTCTCATGGTATAAGTCCTCCTACATAATAAATCATTGTATTTTCATATTCATTGGTGACATTTATGAAAAATTCATATAGTAGGTAACTTCTAGGAGATGCTTCTTTAATACCCATCCTGTTTCTGATATTATGTGTACTACCACAAATATCTGTAGTTCACTTAGACTGTTCTGCATCCAGTTTATAAACACACCACAACCAGCATATCCATTTTATTATTAATAGATTTTGTTTTATTTCCACTTTTTTCTTTCTCTTGTTATAGAGAAAATGCTATCAGAAATATTCTTGAGCATGAATCCAAGCAATTATCTAGTATTTTTTCTTTCTGAGACATGCTCTCTCTCTGTAGCTCAGGCTGGCCAGGAATCCACCGGTAGCCAAGGCTGGCCCTGATCACCGAGCACTCCTCTTGCCTCAGTCCCTCCAAGCCCTGGGGCCGCTGGCATGCACCACCACTGCCAGCTTATGTGGTGCTAGGGAGCCAAACCTGAGTGCTAGGCCCCGGCTGCTCAGCTGTGCCCCCAGCCCTCCAAGAAGGTCTTTAGAAACTGCACCTAAGGCTGTAGAAATTCCACCTGCCAATGGAATTCTTCAGGCTTGTGTTTTTTCCATAGTTTATTTTATTGGATAAGACATTCTTTAGCAAATTAATTTTAGTAATTTACATGGCAGTAGATAAGTATTTCTAACTTATAACATTATAATTTTTTTAAATTTGTATTATGCTGAGGAATATAAACTTTATTTTCTTTTCCTTTTTAGTGCATAATAATTGTACAAAACAGTGGGTTTCACTTTGGCGTATCTGCATGTGCCTATAATGCTAATTACCTTGAATCATTTCTTCTCTCCGTTTACATCCCTTACTCTCCCTGCTGTTTTTTCTCTGATACTTCTCTCCTACTGTCATGCCTCTCCCTTTTCCTCCTAGATTGTACATGTAAGAGAAATATGAGACTTTATAAGTCTCGCCTATTTTATTCAACATGGTGATCTGCCAGTCCATTCATTTTTAAATGTTATGATTGCATTTATACAGCTAAATAATGCTCTATTGTATATATCTGTGACATTATTCCAGTTCTCTATTGAAAGGCACCTTATTTGTTTCCACAGGTAAACTATTGTGAACTATGCCCAAATATAAATGTATACACAGTTACCTTTATACCATGCTGTTGTTAGCTTTTTTAAGGAATTCTATGGCTTAAATTAATTGTCTATCTATTTTTAGCTTTTTGAGGACACATTTAGATTCCCATACTGGCTTTACCAATTTATATTCTCACCAGCAGTGTATCGAGGTTCATTTTTTCAATATTCTTGCCAGAATTTTTATAATTTATTATTACTATCATCATAAATATTTTGCATTCTTAATAATAGCCATTCAAACTCAGATGAGATGGAGTCTCAACATAATTTTGATTTCAATTTCCGAGACACATACAAATGTTAAATATATTTTCATAAAATTATTGGTCTTTGGTGTTAGTTTTGACACGTGTCTATTCAACCCTATAAACAAATTAAACAAAGGAATGCATAAAAATGCAACACGCATAGATAATAGATAATTTTTTAAAAACTGGCTCCTGAAGTACTCTTCTAATTCTCATAATATGATACAGTTGTTTATTTGGAATTTTAAAAATAAATATTTAACATCATTTACATTATATTTATATTAGAGACATTGTCCCACATTAAAGCTTATTGTTTCACCTCTTAGTGTCTACTTATTAAAAATACAATATTCCAAGATTTTAATTTAATAAGGTATATCAAACGTTTCCTTTATATTTTCTATTTTCTGACACTTGTACAAAAAATAAGTTCTAAATTCTACATTAGGTGTAAAGTTATTCCTTAAATCTATATGGCAAAGTTTTTCCATAAAGTTTCTTACATATTTAACATTTCTGTCATCATACTTTAAAAATGGAATGAAATAATAGTGCTCATATATTTAGTGCTCATGAAATTAATTGTATCATATTTGCTCAAATAATCCATCCAATGTAAGTCTCCCTATTTGTACTTTATTCAGTTGCTGGATTTCTTTTTAATTATTATTCATTCTTCAATATTAATTGTTTATTACAGATAATCTTTGTTTTGTTAAAGAAATATTAATATCCTCAATGTTGAAATATCATTTATTGTTTATTATAATGTGTGATTTGAAAGCTCTTGATTGTTGCACTAAGTTTAATGCTTAGAACTCACTTAGCTGTATTACTTCATTCATGCTAACAATTTATCATTTACACTGTTATTTTTTCTCACATAACTTCCACTTCCTTCTTTGATACTACTCATTGTTTTCATTGGCAGCTTTCAGAAGCTTTAGAAGTCCATTAAAAAAACATCTTCGCAGACCTTTTCCCTTTTCTTTCTTCTTCTTCTTCTTTTTAAAAAAATAAACTCTTTACCACTGGGAGAAAATACCAGTACCTTCTAACCAAGTCCTACTTCTTAGCAGAATATATTTCCATAGGTTTCCCATTCCGTCCAAATATGTGAAGCTTTTGGGGAACATCTAAACCCCAGCACCCCAAATCTAAATTGGAACTTTTAGAGGACTCCAGATCTGAACCATAACTCTCCAAATCCAATTATAGAATTTTTAGAGGACAATTTAGACTAAATCATAGCATTCTTCCCCTGGGCTCAAAAGACTTACATTCATCTCATTATACAAAATGCATGTAGTCCATCTCTAAGAATCCTGAAAGTCTACAGTGCCAGCATTACAGAAAAGTTCAAGCACAAGGTCTCCTGTAAGACTCAAGACAAACTTCTGGCTCTAAGAATTCTAAGGAATGCTAAGCCCTTTCAACACAAAACAGCGTGGGGTAAAGTTGCCTATACCAAAAGGAAAGCAGAGATGGAGGAGCGCAAGGCAGAGGACAGAAAGCCAGCACAATAAACATAAAGTCTTTTAACTTCATATGTAGAACTGAGGGAAAAGTGTGGTGTGAAATTAATTCCAAAGAGTTGGCCAGCCCTGAGCCTATGGCATTGTTTCATTCTTGGGGAAACTCGGCTCACAGCCTGGCACTTTCCTCAGTGGAAGATCTATGTTCAGGATATCTCAAACATCCACAATCTCTACTGCTCTGTTAAGTTTTACTTTTATAACTTCACACACTGCCCTCTTACAGGTGCATCCCCTTGCTTCCCAGGCCTTTTTTCTGAAACTTAATGAAGTCCTCTAATAACTCATGCTTCCCTATTCTGCATGCTTGTAAAATCGGTACCACGTGGAAAACATCAATATCTTGATGAAGACTCATGGCTTTATCCGTAACTTGTTCCTCTTTAGTCTTGAGCACAGACGCATCCAAGTGCTTAGATGATTGAACATATGGAAACATTCGTAGGTGGCCCTATTGGGTGCTCTGGGACTCTATTCTTAAAACAATGTTTCAAAAAATTATTCTTTCTCTCTCAATTCTTCAGGGTGGGATCTGACCATTTCCTGAGATGCTTTCAAGTCATTATTTCTAACATCCTGACGCAAGTATCTGGCTTCGTTTTTTGTTTGTTTGTTTGTTTGTTTGTTATTGCATAATAGTAATCTTGTCAGCAATCACGATTTTCTTTGACCAGCTTTGCAGCCAATTTGTTTCTGGTGAAACATCAAATTTAGATGTTATTCAGCTTTGCCATTTATACCTAATTTTCACAGCCTGGATATATTTCAGGCATTATTAACCCTCTGCCAAATTATCCAGTCTATAGCACTTAATCTTAGTCTTCTGCAGAATATCAGACGTGGACAAAATGTAAACAAATTTTCTGTCACACTTTCACTCATACGGTCTCTAGTCCACATGCCAATAGAGTCCTTCTTCCCAACTGACAACTTTTGAGCCTATGATTCTATACATTGTTCTGTTCTTCTAACCTCAGACCAGGATCGCCTAGTGGCTTACAGCATTGTAAAGTTTCTACAGTGACATTTTCTAATATTTCCAAAACTCCTCTCACAGACAAGTTCCAAAGGCTGCAAAACCATATGGTCAATTATAATCTCAGCAATTACCTCACTTCTAGTATTATATGCTTTCTTACTCAGTTTCTTGTTATAGGGACATAAATACCTGTCTCTCAACCTAAAGGAAGACATGCTTTTCTTTGGATCACAGTTTTAGATATCCATGTGTGTTAAACTGACTCCATGGCAGAAACAGCAGTGGTGGAAGGGTACAGGAGATGTGCTCACCACACGGTGACCAGGAGAGTCAGGAGGAGCCAGCATAAGAATTTCCTACCTCGAGTCACCACTTTCCAGTGACTTCCACCTTCCAAATTTGCTCCATCTCCGAGTGTGAGACTTTGAAGAACATTTTAGATCTAAACTAAAGTATACATGTATTCCTTCATGTTTATATTGTCAACTAACAAAGACATTCGGCATCTTGGAAGTCATCTAGCCAAGTAGGTATAATATTCCTGATCTTTATTCACACTTATTACCAGTTTTTAATAATTATCTCACATTTTTTACACATCATGTATGCTATCTGCTTCTTCTGAAGTTGAAAGAATATAAGCCCTCAGAAGCTAGTCTTAGGTGTGAACTTTTAATATAAATATTGAAAGTATTCATAGGAGATTCTAACATATCAAACAAACTTGTTTATGTATGATTTAAGAGAGGAATTAAATGATTAAAGTTAGAAACAAACCGTATAAGGAAAGCCTGAAAAAATTTAAACTATCAGGCCATCAGATTGATATGAATTCAGTGATAGATTCTAATGAAATGGGATGATGAGAAAAACTGTTTTTGACTTGTAGAGGAAATATAAGAAGCTTAGAAATTAGAAAAAAAAATCCTTTGCTGCTTCTTAACAAAACCATAGTGAGACAAGACTTAATACTTGCTTGGCTTGTGGAAAGGCGGCCACTGGGTAACATGGGTTCTCTGTTCCTGAATAGATACTGTAGATATTACAATACTCTCAGATTGCCAATGCATCATTCAGAGTGCCATGTCCAACATAAAACAGCAATGGTAGGGTGTCAGAAGCCTGAGTAATGAACAGATTAAAAGGGAATATTAGTGGGGAAAAAAAAACTACAGAGTTTCTTGTAAAAACTCTTGAGTTCCTCATCAAAAGGCAGTGAGAAGTTAACATCTGTACATGTAATAGCTCCATGATTTGATTTTGCTATAGAAAAAAACTGTGGAGATGGAACTGAAGATGGAAAGTGTTAAAATAAGGACTAATTAGTTAGTAGTAAGAGCAGTTTATAAGGTAAATGAGAATGACTTTAGTATTAAAGAAAGTGTGGAGGTAATCACACACTTGAATTACTGTAGATACAGAATTTTAAAAAAATAAAGGGTTTGCTACTCAAGTTTTTGTGGGAAGTAAAAGAATAAGATTGACAGGTTCCAAGCAGTAAGTGTGAGCATTGGAGGAGGTGATGGTAAAATGGGTCAAGAGGGACTCGTGGAACTACTGGATCAATATACTGTTCAATATTTGAGGCAAATCACTGGCGTACTCTGTCTTGTTTTCACACAGATTCAACTGTCTCCTACTCAAAATTCTTCTTCCATAGGGAAAACAAGTGAGTATTTATACACACATGAAAGTCTCACTGCAAATTAAGTAAGTGCCTCTCTAGATTACATACTTTATTCCATGAGTTTTAATCAGTTAAAGTAAATTCCAATCAAAGGGATAAACTGACAAGTCATACTTTGAGCCCTTCAGAAAATATAGTAAATTCAACAGAGAAACGACACACGAGAGAGTAATGGGCATATGCTGCTACTCACCTTACTTTCACACTTCTATATGTATTTATTGCCAATGCATGTTACATGCAAATCACATTGCTGGTCAAAAAGACCTTCATATCTTTCTTTAGAAATTAGGGTACTCAAAACTTACAGGAAAATATAAATTTGGTAAATTTGGAAAAGAATAAAATACCTAATTTGAATTACTCTCAATCCTCAAAATTCTTGATAAATTAATTTATTATTCATTAATTTTGTTTGTCCTATTTCCATACCCAGATGTTTACTATTTCTCTCCCTCTCCTTTTCTTTCTTTTTTACTGAATATACTCCTCCTGGAGTAATTTTGGAATAATTAGTTTTACCAATATTGTTTTTTCTTAATCTTGAATGTACTGAACTTTTTGTAAAGATGATTATTAGTCCTAGTATATAAAAAGATTGTCTTTTCCAAAAAAATTATTTTTAAACCAGTTAATGCTCCATTTCTCAAGTACAGGAGAAAACAATTGTCAATTGTTTATCTATAATTTTCTTTCTAGAGTTCATATTTACCACTACTTTTAAATACCTATAAGGTCTAGTCTTGGAACACAGTTTCAGATAGTTTAATTTGCAATTCTTACACACTGAAATCATTTTGTTAACATGAGAGGATTCATTCAGTTTGTGATGTTGAGAATTAATAGAATGATATAAATAATTTATCATTGACAATAGTATTAAATGGTAACAATAATATTATAATATACATTGTATGCAATATAAGTTGCCTTTAAGTATACAGACATCCTTGAGATGCCTTAGTTACTTTACCATTGCTGTGACGAAACACCAGACATCTACAACTTAAGGGAGGAAATACCCATTTAGCTCACAATTTCAGGTCTTTCATGGGGCAGCTAGAAACAGTGAAGGCTCCTGGCAGAAAGGAGGCTGAGTTGCTGCTCACCCCATTATAGACAGAAGTTCCATGAGTCAAAAGCAGAGTAGTATGAGACTGGCTACAGCAGAGCCTTCCCAACGAAGAAGCTGTATCAGTGTTTCCTCTTCATTCCTCTATATAATTCTAGCTGTCATTTGGGCACCCAGGCCTCCAAGTTGAGTGCCCCTCCCTTACTTCCGGGGCTACAGCCAAGGACACACACCCAAAAACTCTTTCCTGAGTACCTCAATCCTAACAAGTTGACACATCTTTCCAAGTCAAACCCTAAACATCTGCCTCTTTGAGCCAGGCCCTACACCCGAATAGCACACACAGTTCCAAACACATGAGGATTTGGGGAGAAATTGAAGATCCAAACCATAGTTTGGCATATGTATTAAATAATAAAGTAATAATTTGTGCAGTGTGGCACACTACAGTGACACTTGAGGCCACCAGGCCCTTTCAAACATATATGTAATCCTAATAATCCTACTAAGATTTATACATTTGATTGATTAAGGATATAGATAAATCATAAAACAGAAATAATGACCTATTTTCATTGGTTGCTAACAAAATTCCACTTGCACTGCAGCAAAACTTGGCATCACATTTTTATTCATTGTTTCACATGTATAGTGATACTATGGCGGTAGGAAGATTACACCCTTATCTTATTCTAAGTCTGGAAGCTACAAAGTTCAAATAAAATATTAGAAAAGGAAACTAACTTTTCTCTGATGTATACTGTCTTAGATTTTAATTTAGTCGAATGCTTCTCACATGTTGGGCAGCACATGAATCGTGAAGGATCATGTTGGAATGTAAATGTTATTCAAGAGGTTGGATCAGGCCTCCTGATAAGCTCTCAGCTGAAGGACTAGTGCTTCCACTCACCCCGTAGCAAGACATAGGTAATACGTTGCTATTCTAGTGTGTAGATACAATTTTAAATAAGGCACATGATTATATATTAGGAACACTTTTTTAAAACTATAAAACTGATGAAACTTTTTAAACATAATAGGAAAATAAACAGCTAAAATAAGTTTTATTACAATTAATGTTAAAAGGTGGGAAATTGTATTGATTTCTTGTATAATTATGTGACAGACATATTTCTTTGAATTTTGAAATGATAATTTTGTGATGATTATTGTGATATATATATATATATATATATATATATATATATATATATATATATGACTTAACAAAGAAAAATTATTTTCAGTTTCAAATTCAGTTTCAGACGGCTCTCAGTCCACTCATGGGTGGCTGGCAATGGTGAAAGCACATGGCAGAGACCCAGGATGAGAAAAGCTGTTCACAGTATCGCAAACCAGAAAGCCAATTGAGCATGGTGAGTTGGAGCTACCATACATCCTTCCGTGTCATGTCCCAGTGATGAGTCCTTTTTGGTCCAAGGCCTCTTTTTCCATTGTGAAACCCAGTGTTCTGTCTCTTCAGACCAGGCGCCATCTCTTAACAGCACAAGGTTCATTAGGTATTCCATAACATCCAAATACATGAGGCTTTGGGGGAGACTTTCCAAATTCAAATTATGGCACAAAGTTCCTTATGCTTTATTGGGCTATTTCATGCCATTAGGCACCTTTGGCTCTTCTCTTTCTATCAGGCTGCCTCTGTGGGCACCTACGTGTGTGTTTTGAATACCTTATTTTCTCTATCCTGTTAGGCATTCTATTCTAGTTTTATGTTCCAATAACATTTTATACAGAACATCTTATCTCTCTTACATTATTAATAATACTATATAGACTTTTACCACTTTCTAGTGGTCTTCTTTCCCTATGGAGTCCTGTGATTTTGGAAAAATACTATATAAACCATAGTATTTCAAGAATCCTAGACATTGCTTCATTCTATGGTGTGTTCAATTCAGAAGAAAGCACACTAGAGGTGTTAAATTAGGCCGTTGCCATATTTTGACCTAGATATGATGTTCCTAAAAGACTGTAAACTATCACCAAGTCCCTGATCTCATTTCCTAAACTTTTTCCATTATTCACTTAGATGCAGACAATTTAGTTGTGTTGCTTTTCTTCCAATATATGCTAATTCTGCTCTTATTCTGTTGTCAAACATTCAATGGTTCTTTTTCAAATCTAGATCGTGAATCACAAGTAGGTAAGTGGAAGTTTGTTAGCAGCTCCGGGCTTTGGGTCCCAAGGGCTGTGTGTTCCCAGTGTTACAGCTCTGAGCTCTGACTGCCGGTGGCCATCAGCTCTTAGTGCCACAGCTCTCAGAAGTGCTCAGAATCTCTCAGGGAGACTTATCAATTCCTCTGCAGCCATGGCTCATACTACTTCACGTCAGGTCTGTGGATCTGTTTCAGAAGATGCCATTGCTTCTCTTGAATTCACCACTCTCCTCTTCTAGTCACCCCTCATTGACTCTAGTTGGTGCTGGTCGGCAAAGGTCTCTGCCACCATTTTTTAAAAATTTACTTTTAATTGACTTTTGTTCTTCTCTGGAACTCTTCAGAGATAGTGGGATGAAGAATTTATAGCTATTTTAATGAACTTACACTTCCCACACTACCCAGTGTAACAATCGGACCTTCCTACCCTATGCTATCTAGAAAAGAAATCTCGAATAGATTTCAGGGCTGAATGAATACAGTTTCAGTTAGACTTGTGCTGCACCACAAGATGTCAGTACACCAGAGGGTCTACTCTTTGACTGATTTGAAGAGTATGAGGGAGTGATCCTTAAAGAAAAGTGTAAGAAGCCTGCACCGGTGGAGGTGGGTGCATTTCTACAAATGACAAAAGGGATACAATCTCCTTGTCCAAGTCTCAGGTATAACCTTCGAGTCATTAGGAGTCAAAACAGAGTCACGTGGGAATGGCCCATATTTCAAGCCTGCTACAACCAATGTATGTATCTCCTACACAGATGCAGGACAGCTGCTGTTGTCACTGCAGTTACTCAGTAGAATTTTGTGAGAAGCAGCTGCTTGATTTAGAGCTTCTGTGTCTCCACAGAAAGGCTGGGGAGGAAATTCTGGCTGTCACTTGAGGGGAACAATTTAGGAAGGGTGCCATAGTGACCACAGCTCCTATAGCGTTTGAGAATTTCAGAGATAATAGCAGTGTTACTGTCTCCCAGTCATTTCAAAGCTTGAAAATGGGTATTATCTAGGTCCCACCCCTCTTTTTATTTCTTTCTGTATAAGACCTTTGCATACTTGCACATGGGAAGATGAGGATGAACTGAGGCCAAGATATCACTGTATCTCCTTGAAATTAGCTTTGAATAAGTTATTTTTCCTGTTTATCATGGTAAACATCTTCCTTTGATTTGGTTAATGGCAAGCAAATGACCTTAAGTGTATGGTCTTAAACTGAGTAACAGCTCTTGCCTGAGAAGGTGATTTTGAGCTCTGAAATTATTATTATTGACATGCACAATTTTCTTAGCAAATACCCCCCAAATCACATCCTTTTAAAAATCATACTTATTCCTTACTTATTTGTGTCTTTCTTTTTATTATTATGGATTATATCTAACTCTAATCACGCAAGAAGGCAAAACTAGATTCTGCCTATGGAGTTTCCAACAAAAGAAATTTAACAATTTCATTCTGTGCCTAATCCAGCTGTGATTTCTAGTTTAATAGAGAAGTAGATAGAATTATTTAAATATAAAATAAATGAGTTTTCATTTTGCATTTTTGAACTGAATATTTTTGTTCTCGCTCCTGGTCTTTAGGACAATATTTTCAAAATACATGTTGAAAATGAGACATATTCAAGCAACAATTTATTTTAAAATCAATCAGAGTTATTTGTTTACACAGAAATAAGCATGAAATTATCGACTTTCTTCTCCATTCTACTCACCTCTAAAGGCAGAGTCTATTATAATGCAAATTGCAACTATTGAGATACATCTTTACATCATTATAAAATGAAAATCATTACATATTCATTTTGAAACAGTATATTTGTGTGAGTCATTCAAGTAATACCAGTGCCAGGGTACTGATACTGCCATATTCACTGTAAGTGAAATTCTCTAGAATAACAATCAGTGAAGACTATTAAATACCCAATCAGAAACTCCCCATCTGTCTCAATTAAAATGTGACAGATACAGAGGCTCTAGTAATGTGCACACCATTAAGTCATTTGAAAATCTAAACTTTTATTGGCAAGCACGTTTTTTGTTTTTTTAAACAGGCTCTCATTCTGTATCCCAGGCTGCTCCTGAACTCATTATGTAGTCGAGACTGGCTTTGGACTCACAAGAATCCTCCTGCGTCAGCCTCCTGAGTGCTGTGACTACAGGTGTGCATCACCGAGCCCAGTTTTATCTGGTGCTAAGGAAGCAAATTCAGAGCATTGTGCTTGCTAAGCAAGCACTTTAACCACTTTGGCATCCTTCCAGCACATAATTACATACATGTACATATACGATTGGATTTTCTGATTCCAAATTTTCAAGTTTATATCTTGTTTATCTCTCTAAGGTATAGCCAATTAAAATTAGGTCAGGTAAACTTTATTTTTTATCAATTGTTCACAAGAGTTTTAAAACATTGTATGTGTTATGATGAGGTTAAATCGAAGTGATGACTCATTGTGGTGCTATGAAATAGATATTGATTTGGAATTGCAAATGATAACAATCTAAAAATTTTTAGAGGTGATTGCTTTCAGGGGTAAAACAGTTACTATGTACACTAAATTGTTTACTTGTGTAATTTTTTAAAGTTTTACAATCACTTTTCTTTTCTCTGGCTTTAAGTACTTATTCTCACCTATTTTTAACAAAACAGAGTTTTCTGCTGAATAATGATTGAGATTTTATAAAAGCTTAATATTTGTGAACATGTATGTATATGTGTGTATTCCTTCAGTTCCTTAGTCTATGTAATTAAGAAATAAATCTATTGCTTTTAATATGTTTCTATATGAACATGGAAGCTGGTAGACATGAATATAAAATTTATTTAAAATAAACACAATCGGTATTAGCTATTTGTTGTAGCAAAGCAATATATGTTTTTAGCAAATATTGCTCATGTTTTGATACTTGGTTGCCGTATTATAATAAAAGCACATTAAAATGAAATTCAAATTTTACTTGCCATAATAACTGTATACATAGATTAGAAGTTTTGGCATTTTTACCTCTTCATGGCCTGAGAAAACAGGCAGTCAGAGATACCTGATGGTTTGCTTGTACTGAAACATATTTTGATTTAGAGTCTACAGAATTCTGTTGTAAAATGTATTCAGATACATCTATAACCTAATGAATATTTATTTTCCAACCATTTTATTGATATAGATATATATGCAATACATAATGTTTACAATGGAATTGAGTATTTTGTGCACAGACATATCATATCAATCTTAAGATCCCTTTCCCTCCCAATGCATATTTATATTATGAGGTATGCAATTAATTCTTTTTAATTTTTATGAATCTTGATGTTATAAAACAATATGCTCATATTATGGTATGGATCTAGAATGTCATCCAAAAGTCTCATATTTGAATGCTATGCATTGTCGATAGAATCTTATGCTGTTGGGACATGGAAACCTGGTCTGGGGGAGTGGACTATGCAGGGAATTATGGGCATGTGGTGGAGAACAGGCACGTGGTAGATTGGATAACAGGTGTGTGGTGGGTGTTTTGCATACCTATAATACCTGGAAGGGGCAGGACCGAGAAGGGAGGGTCAGCTCACTGAAATGGAACCTGGAAGGTTTTATATATATATTGTGTATGTGTGTTTGTGTATTGCTTCCTGCCTTCCTTTTGGGGACTTGAGTTGACTTGACTTCCTGTTTGGAAGGCCGTGGGGAACTGTCTGCAGTCCTGCCTCTGCCATGTCCTTTCACTGTTGCCAGCCACCCCTGAGCAGACTGTGACCTTCTGCAACTGTGAGTTAAAATAAATTTTTTCTCCCCTAATTTGTAGATGACTGGCATTGAGTCATAGCAACAAAATGTAACTAAGACAACATACAAGGCAGAATTCCTCAGTTGGTATCCACGCATTTGTCTATTTAGGAGTTTTACCTTTCACCGTTAGGTGTGTACTTTGATCAATTACAGAGTGTAATGAGAAAAGTCCATATCTATGATTCTTATTTCAATTTCTAAATACTGCACTTTTAGCTTTTCACAGCAACATGTGTTGTTGTGTATGGTTCAAAATCTCAGATGCAAGGAATGACAAGTTGTTCATTAAGTTTGTGTATAAATGCATATCATGCACTTATTCAAAAGCATTCTTTGTGAGCACAGAGCATGCTGGCTTTTAAGGCTGCAAGTCCCAGCCCGAAGCCAGTCAGGCGAGGCAGCGTCTGAGATGCACTTCTAGGAACAAAGCACCTGAAGAAGCATACAGTGCAGGTTAAATCACTAAGAGAAATGTTCAACTTCTTTGGAGTAACAAGTGTAGGTTAAAACCAGAGAGATCATAATTATCAGCTAGTTGAAAAAGAAATAGGAATGAAAATCTGTGCAGAAAAAATACAGGGCTAAGATTGTCCTCAAACAGGAAAGAGCATATTTACTCAGCTATTTGCATTCAAATAAAATTTCAATATAAACAAAACTGCGGTAATTCCATGCACTGTTGACCCCAGCATGATGTACATTACATAAAATAAATATTTGCTGTATGAAATTCGAAAGCATTGAAAAACACATCTATACTTATCACCATGACTACTTCCTTTAAAATTTGGAAATGTATAAAAGACTAAATTGTGAATACATGTTTATTGTTGTAATTTTAATTTCAGAATGGAACAAATCATACATTTAATTTCATAACAATTATGTTGATTTTCAAAAGCACTTTTCATAAGTGAATACATAGTTAGCTCGCTAGATATAAGAGAATTTTCATTCAAATATATATGTATATATATGCACACACACATGCATGTGTATTTATTAACCTAAAAATTTTACAGGATATTTTATCTATAGGCAATCACTATAAAATTTTGTTCATCATTTTTTTTTTTTGAGACAGGGTCTCGCTCTGCAGCCCAGGCTAGTCCAGAACTCAGTATGGAGCCCAGGCTGGCCTTGGACTCAGGGCAATCCTCTTGCCTCAGCCTCCCAAGTGCTGTGATTACAGGCATGCACTACCACGCCCAGCTTAAGTACATCATTTTTATTTTCATTATTTAAATCATATATTATCTTTTCAAAAATAATTTTAAATTTCATTGAGACTCTTTTAATTTTGGGTATTTGAGATCCAACCAAGAGAGCTTTCACACTGAGCAACATTGGGGGTTCATTTTGAGAAAGGGTCTCATAAAGGTGCTAAGCTGCCTGAGGCTGAGCTCAAAACTGTCTTTGTTATTGGCTATATCTTATTTCAATCTTTCATGCAATGCATGTGAACTCTGAATCCTCCATGTCTCTTCATAACTTGTTATGGTCAATCTGTGAAATTTTTGCCCTTTAGAGTGTAAATGTAATAAGATCTTACAGTTATTTAACTTAAATTGCACATGCCTCTACTAAACTGTTGAATCTATTGCTGTATTGATTTTTTTCTTTATTTTAAAGAAATTATTTGTCTTATAATTAGGTAAAAGTTTTCATATATCCTAAACACAAGTCCTTCATATGATATATGTTCTACGAATTACTATTTTCACTATCTAAACTTAATCTATTCATGTCATAATAGTTCATTTTGAGGAATAAAAGTCAGACTTTGATCAAGTCAAATTTATTGACTTTAATATTCATCTTTTTGTTCAATGTTCAAAAACGTTGTTAGTTCAAACATGATATTCTATAATATCCACTATGATATTCTGTATTTACTCACAGGAATTTTTGAATTTTTCATCTGATATTTATTCTTATGGTCCATTTCAATTTAATTTTGGATACATTTGGGGAAATGGTGACATTTATTAATTTGTTAATTATTATATTTCCAGGAAAATTCATTTTACTGCTTGTCCTTCCTATAGTGAATTGTCCTTTTAATCTTGTTGAAAATATACGGTCCGAATTTGTGGTTTTGCGGTTGAGCTGTATTCTGTTTAATTGTTAAATTACAGGCCCATTTTTGCCCTTAAATTCTTTGCCTTAGTTGCCAGAGTTGCATGATCAATCTTACTATCTAGTAATTATGTCCTCCATATTTCTATTTTCAAAATCATTACATTTTAATAGGTTTTACAGTTACCCATAATTTTAATATGAACTTCTCAACAAAGAACCAATTCTTTTTTCTATGTCTACTATGTTTATCTTTCTGTACAAGGTGAAACCCTACTCAGAAGCGATGTCCAAGACCAGGTATGAGAGTTCCAACACTCTCACTACCTGCATACTGTCTGATCTTCTGGTTTTGGAATTCTGTTGACAATCTCCTTGGATTCAAATTTGTTACTTCCATAGAGGCAAGTATTTCATGAAATTGTAAATATATAAAGGTTTTTGAATTTTAACTATAGTTTAAGTTTTCTTTTTAAAATCTGTTGGCTTGGAAGAATTAGTTATTATATTACCAATTTTAACACGCTATATTTGTTTTGAAAATTTATACTCTTCTCAACATTTCTAATTAATATGTACTAAAATTCTCAATTTCTGTAGCTCATATATATCTTAACTCCTAGGATATAACTATGTAAGTCCAGCTCTCTAGTTCCGTAATTCAATTAAGCTTCAGTTTCATATTGACTGAGTAATCCCATGCATTATGAAGTCTGCCAGTAGCTCTTAACAAATAATAATAATAATAATAATAATGAAAGTAGCAAATTTATATCATGTGACTAGTTACCATTCCTTTCAAAGTCTGTCGGTGATTTGTGACTGTTCATGTTACTGGTTTCACAAACAGTAGACAGGTAGGACCGTTGCCTCCTCAGTCCCCAGTGATACATCCAATAATATTTATAAAAATTGGTAAAAACAACCTTGGCCAAACATGATAAAAGTAAAACAAAAACATGAAAAATGATAACACTAAAAATCAAATTTTAACTGAACCTAAATTCAACAATAAAAGGAGTACCTGACTATGGAAATGTTGAAACTATTTCTATTTCAGAACTTCAGATAGACAGATAAAAAAGTTAGTGAAAGCGAATTTATTGGCATAACTGAAGAAACTAGACCTGGTGGCTCAGGACTGTGATTCCAGCAGTTCAGTGAGTTGGGACAGGTGGGTCTCAATTCCAGACAAGGTAACTTACTGCCTTAGCGAGACACAATCCCAAAAGAAAAAAAAAAAAAAATGGAAGTGCACCAACAACAAACAGACTAGGAATGTAGTTCAGCACGGAAGCCATAGCTTCACTCCCAAATAAACAGGGAAAGGAAAAACAAAAGAGAAAGAAGCACAAAGATAAAGATGTCTTGGAAGTACATATATTTTCATGTACATTAAGAATGGCTGCCAAAGGGTTTGTAATGTTTGAAATATACGATTAAAGACCACAGAACAATTCTAACTCGTGCTGCTCATTACTGAGATTGCTTTGCGTTGTTTCCACTTGTACAATTCCTAGTCGCCCTCTCCTGTTGGGCCTCATTGCCATCTGAGATGAGGAGCACCTGTAGCTGTGCATCACCTACAGTCTTTGTGGTGTCTGTAGTAATTGTCCATTTTCAATATGTTCTTTGACTTTTTCTCCCTGATTTTTTATTTTGGCTTTCCAGATTATAATTCTTTGTAAAGACTCAGCTGATTTTATTTCTTGTGTGCTTTTGTTTTCAATATTTACGTTTACTATTTTCCTATCATTTTTTCTCCATCTCTACATTTTTACTCCTTTGACATTATACAATTTGTTTTTGGTGATATTTCCTTTTAATTTTTATATTTCCTATTTAAGCACCTATAAAATATCCCTCTCCTGGTAGAAACAATGTATTTTTGGACATCTTGTTAACTAAAATGAAAAGGTCTTTGAGCTTTTTACTTTTGCCTTCTCCTGTTTCCACTATATTGAGCTAAAACGCTTGAAACTGTGAATTTTTGAAGAGTCATAGTGAGTTTTCAGAAAAGTCAGATGGTATGTTTTATTCATGCCAGTGACACTGACTATATGGTATTGAGGCAATGATGCTAGTCTCTGAAACTGAAGTTTTTTTGTGAGGTAAATGGCTTGATAGTATAATCTCTTCCTCACCAAAGCGATACAATTTTACATTTTTGGTCAAGAAATGACATGATCATACATTTTTGGTCAAGAATTATACTGTATATTTTAAGGGCATAAATATTCATAGTTACATAGCAAAATTCTTGCCACCTAAACATAGTTTCATATTTTTTTTATTTTTCATGTTTGATTTAAATACGTATATTTTAGGTCTCTTCATTCTCCTTTCATGACTATTTGTCAAAATATTTAAATTAAAATTTAGAAATCAGGATTTAAGAAAAGAGACATACCCATTTTAGGTATTTCTTATGAAATGAATTTGATACAAGACCGTGAGGAATCCTGTTAATGTGAAAGGAAGAATGTCGTGGTTCACAAGTTTTGCTGGACTTCTGGAAAAAGTAGGTGTTATTATTTCAGCTGCTGTCATTGCTTTGGCCTCAGGAACTCCCTGACCTGTCAGTCAGGCACGCAGAACCAGGTCTGGGTGCCCTCAAACCCCCACATCTTGTATCCGGTTTGAGGCTGAAATCTCAGAAGTCATCTCTGGCTAGGATCCCACCTACTACAAGTCAGATGAATGAATTCATGAATATCTAGAACCCTGGCTGCTGTACGCACAGTGAAACGTGCACTTCAAGCTTCTTTCTGTAAATTGTTTTTTTTTAATAGATGGTAAAACATGATTATCTACTACCCAGTGATATCTAGCAAGACTATCAAGTAAGTAGACATCTTGAGTGGAGAATTCATTCCACTCTACTACTAATTTATTTGAAAAAATCTCAAGTTAGTGGGTACATTTTATTTTAAAAAAAAGCAAAACCTCTCTCAAGGAGACTATAAGTGTTTTGCAAAAGACTGCTTCAATGAATAGATTAACACATCAAACTTCAAAATATGTGAAAAGAATTATACAGATCAGTGTGCCTTTCAAATGATTGACAGACAGATTGGTTTTATGCTAAACTGCAATATTTTATAGTTATCCATGAAACCCTAGAGGCTGAATGCATCTCAGAATTTAGTACTTAGGGAATTTTTATCAATAGGAATGTCACAGCGAGGTGTCTTACTGAATCTTACCTTTAGTCATCTAATATGATTAGAATTTTTAAAGAGATGATTTATAATTTTCTCAACTAGATTGGTTATTATTAGTGGTATACCTAAAAAATACACAAGGAAATCTTAAACATAATCTGATTAATCTGTGAACATTGTGTCCTGGGTTTTGGAACTGGGAGCAGAGCCAATTGGGGTAGAAGCTACTTTGCTAATTTTATTGTTTATTCAAGTAATTTTTTTTTTTCATGAAAAGAGCTGGATTGACAGTCTCAGGGATCAAAGTCTCTTTTCTATCAACCAAGCAGATATAGCACAGAGAGTAAAAATGTCCCATCTGTCCAAATGACTGCTCTGAAAATGTTTCCTGCAAAAGAAGAGAGGATTGTTCAAGTTGTATGCCTTTTTCTTGCTCTTGAGTGAATTATTCCTTCAGTAACACAAGGGCAATTTTTTTGAATTAACAAAGCTTTATACATAGCACTTGCGTATGCATATTTTCTATTAATTAGCATATAAATCTTGGAAATTATTTTATTTTGGAATATGTCATGTATATCTAAACCTAATAAAATGATTGTAAGATTGCATTTAAAATTTACTAATTAATTGTCAAGAAAATTAAGTTATTTCTCTAAAATCATGTAGCAATAAATAGTATCAATAAATATTCATAGATTCTTGTAATATAATGCAACAATAAGCAAAAGCATCAACAATGCGTTCATTGAACATTTTCATGCATACAAACTAAATTTAATCTGTTCATCAATATCACTTTTAAAAAAGTATAACTAACAGCAAGTAAAAGAAAATAAACTAAAAATTAAAATCTGTATGGAATCATGTTGTATATTTTACATATGTAAAATAACTGAAAACTGTGAGATATTTTGTCATTTCTAAGAAACAATAAAATCAGAGTTGATCTTACTATTGATTTTCACAGTTGAACTGTGATATCTATCCCTTTTTCATAGGAAAGCATTGATATCACTTACAAAAATGATGTTGTAGATGAAATACACTTTTAAACCTATGGAACTGGTTTATTTTCCCTCTAGGGATGAGGAAAATTAGTATTAGAGAAACATTAAAAGAGTTAAGTAATGTTTCAAAGCCAGTAGTTCAAGTACACTGCACATGAGTCCAGAACGCTGGTGTTAGATCTGAAGCTGAGCCTTATACAAACACGGAGACGTTCCACAGGTCACCATTGCTTGCTGCGTGCTGTACATAAGCTTGTTTGAGGTCTGATTATTTGAAGTTTGTAAGTAAGGTGAAAGTATAGACAGTTCTTATACTGAGGTATGTGGTTGGGGAATATTTGTTTTTTTAAACAGGTTATATTAAAGTCAGTTGCAGACCATTTTGAACTTGGCATTATAAATATCAGAACAAAAGATTAGACAACTTATTTTCAATAGTTGTGTGGAGCAATTGCTATCCTGAAACAAATTTTGAATGATAGGACTCTGCTGAGTCTTCTCTACTTATTTGAGTATTTTGTGTAATACACAACTGAGCAAGTGTTAGTTAATTCAACAGTAAAAAAAGTATGAATGACAAAAAGCAAGAGGGATGCAAAGACATCTTAATTCATGAGCAATAAAAATTGAATTTCAAATATGTCTAAGAAGTAATGTTTTAAATGTAGCAATGCATTGAATACGCTAACTCAAACAGAGAAGTCTGAGAGCCTTTTTCTTTTATCTGTGAAATTGATTCTCACTCTCTCCACCTGAAGGGCACCCTCTCCATTCAGGCCAGAAAGGGACCTGGTGTCTTAGTTATGGATGTAACTGTCCCTGAGTCTTACACCTTCTGTAATTCTAATTTCTATTATAACACTAAGCCACTTGTAACTTCAAGCTTTAGTGGGAGCCTTATCACAGTTAGTACTACTAAGATTAATTATCAAATGGATTATTTAATTCAGAAAAAAATAATTTTTGAATATCTGCTACTATGTACAAGCTACTCACAGGTTATAAAAACCCAGATTTCATACATGCTGTAGAGTAACAGGTAAGTCAATTCTCCTCTATAGTTCTTTAAGGTGACGGATATTTTCAAGCACAAGTCGCAGGTTACCATGGTATAAAGGTGGTATACATTCTGGTGTGATAAATTTGTATATTGAAAAGGGACCTATTTCAACTAATATTTATTCTCTACAACACAGATGGCACAATGGCAGATTTTAGTGACAAGGAATGTGCCCACATTCAAATATACAACCAGTGCAAAATGAATCCCTCTTTGGTTTCCTTCAATAGAAATTGTGTACAACAAAAGACGCACTGCTTGGCGTCAGGAAAACCAGGCTCAGATCCTCATGTTGACGCCGGTTTAATACATGCCATGCAGTTTCACTGTCAATACGGTCTCCAGCCTCTTCACTTCTGAAATGATGTGGTTATACTCAATAATGCCAAAGATTATATGAAGACTCAAGATTTTACAGATCCATCACTCTGATTTCTGGGTGCTTGTTTGACCTTACAAGTATATTTACTTTTGACAGGAAAATCTTCAGCAGCCCGGCAACACTACCAATCAACAAATTTAATTCAAAGTGACAGTAAAATGATATAGGCAAATTTTCCTTCTCGTTTTAGAAGCCGAGAGTATTCTGCTTTGAGTGTATTTTTGAAGCACATAAAAAAGAATCTTCTCTCAGTTAATTCAAACAGTTGTCATGGAGAGTGTCTGTGTGCTTTTGTCAGGCTTACTGTCAATTTTCTTTGTGGATTTTCCTTCAACTTACATGTTTTATATTCTTAGTTTAAATACCTTTATTGTTCTGAGAAAGTAGCTATCTAAATAGATTTATTTCAAGTGCTATGTTTTTAGAAGTTTTGATATATAATGAAAAGATTTCCTCTCACTCATCTGAAGTTTTCATCACTGCCAATTGTGATAAATCAATTCATTAAAAAGGAAAACCCCAGTTCTCCGGACTTAATCTCGTCTAACCATGTCTTTCTTTCATTCTTTCCTAATGACTTTTCCTTGAAAACACATGAACATGGGTCATTCATGTTGCTCTCTCTTCCATCCTACTCATCTTCAGGACATTGAAATCCTACACATCTGGTAACTATGGAGGTTGAGAGTGTATAAAGAGCCCTTGGGTGCAATTCCCTAGTACCGCATAAACTGGGTGTGGTGGAGCGTGCCTGAAATCCCAGCACTCGGAGGCTAAGGCCGAAAGATTGCTGAGAATTCAAAGCTAGCCTGGGCTGGACAGTGATTTCATGGCTAGATTGGACTACAAAGCCAGATCTTGTCTCAAAAATCAAAACAAAACAAAACAACAGCAACAAAACCTGGTGATTATTTCCTATCTCAGGAATTTTGAGGTTGGTGAGTGTTCTTGCACTAGCCTTAATAATTTTCATTCTCAAAGTTAATACTTCTAATATACTCAATTTTAGCCAACACATTTCTTTATTCAAAGTATAAATTTAAATTATGAAAGAAACATTGATTTCTTATTCATACGAGTTTGTCAACACTTAAAATTAGATAATTAATAATTCCTCCCAATTTCCCCTCTTGAATTTCTGTCCACCCGGTGCTGCACACCAGGGCTCCTTACGCCTGCCATACCTGACAAGTCTTTCTTTGGCAGGAATACCCTATGTGAGTCTGAAGGATTGTCTTCTTGGAGCTGAAATGATGCAAAGGCCTATGGGCGAGACTGGAGAGATAAAATGTGGAGATCAGTACACAACAAGTCATTGGAAAATGTTGTAAGTCTACACTAAAGAAATCAAACGGGACTGCTGGGTCTAAGAAGTGTAAGAACTATATTTAAGTTTTACAAAAAAACCCGCTAATTTATAAACATGTCATAAACAAAATAGAAGCTACCATCTTCAAGGAAAGAAACAAAAATTCGAGGAATGCAATTTAAGTAAAACTGATGCATCTATGATAGATATGAATTCAGTTATTCACATATTACATATGAGCGATGCATGCATAAATATTTTAAGTTTGGATCAAATATTAGACTTTTAATGTGAGATTTTCTGAAGGACAGTATGTGTAATATGTTTTGTTTAATTAAAACTCTAAAAGAGGAGAATAGTTCCTACAAAATGATAAAATATTCATGAAACACCCAAGACAGCAAGGCAAACTGTATTCACAATTACTGAAATAGGCACAGAGACTTCTGCAATAAAATTTTGTAGTAAAGGAGGGAAATTAGGCTCAGCTCCACAAAGACAGGCAAGATCAATAGGAACCAGTGAATAAAAAAACTAACAAGGAAAAAAAAAAACCTTCAAAAATAGAAATTTTTTTTTAAAAACCAACTCAATGAACTCTTGCTGACTGTAGGTCAAGGTGATACGATTGTGAGGTCCAGGCATAAGGATTAGGATTAGATGGTAAAGTCTGCTGTACTGATGTAGCAGGATTCCTCTTACAAAGCACGTGATAGAGACCTTCCAGGCTTGAAGGTGCCTCACAAGACAGGGGGAAGAGCTCTTCCTGATCAAAATCTCCCTTATAGCAGATAACCCTACTGAAACAGGAAGTTATCTTTCTACACAAAATGAAGTGGTACAATGACATTTGTGTTCCCATACTAAACGCAAGCTCTTTTTGAATCACTGATGTTTTGATTGCTAAAGAGAAATAAGGAGAGATTTTGTCACCATATAAGAACATGCTTATGTATGAAAAGACAAAAACCATAAATACAAGTTGTTCTGATCGTTCTCCAAGGAAAAAAATGTCCTGGGAGTGTTAGCAATCGGAGCTTATGTGGACCCAAGGAGCGAGCCGTTGACAGCTTCCACGTGCACCCATCCTTGTCATTGTGTCAGCGGCCTCTGCTCCGATTATTTATAACTGAAAATAATTTCATCATTAATTCTGCTGTCGAATAGCAGTCAAATTGCTTTCCATTTTTCTACCTTCCTATCTCCCATTGTTGCTGAGTGAAAAGAATCCCTTGCCTGCTCTTCCACAGGCATTTTCCTTTGCAGTCTCCCTCTGTCTCTGATTTTTATTTTGACTTCTTATAGGTTCTCTGTGGATCTTGGGATTATGAAGAATGCCGGCTGCCTGAAGTTTTTGGACTCTTTCTCAAGTTCCTTTCCCACCGTTTCATGCTAATTGTTGAGCAAGCTTTCTATTGATCTGTTTCCTCCCTCTTCTACACACCAGCCATGGGTAGCTCCCGCCTCTGTTTACCCACGCAGGTACAAAACTGCATCCCCTTTCAATTTCCTTTTATTAGAAGTCACGCTGACTCTGCCTTGCTCTCCTGCTGTCTCCTGGCAACGGGTTTCCCTCAAAGTTCCAGATTATTGATCACACTGCAGATGATAAATTAAGCTGACATTCTGTTCATTTGTTCCCCTTATTATTCATGTTCAGTTTAAATTTAGCACTTCTAACTTGTTTTACTCTATATAAGGTATTATAAGGATTGCCAGATGGATTATTTATTAGGAACTAATAAACTTGAAAAGAATTTGAAAGCTTCAATGATTATGAAGTAATCTAGTACACAAATCAAATATAAAGAAACTGTGGCCCAGAAATGTTAAAAAACAAGAAAACTTTAACATTTTTAATGAGCTTAGGAAAAAAATCAGATTTTCTAATTAGTGATTTAAAGAGTTTTCCATTATAATATAAATAATGTGATTATAAATAACTTATTACTATGTCTAAATATTAAGAGCGACCATTATTTAATCACATAAATTATTGAACTTTTACTTTTGTAATATTGTTTATTTAAATACTAAAATAATTAAATCCTTCTATTTTAGTAGTAGATCTCAATAGTCCTATGTGATAACGAGAAACTTGCTTATCCTTTCAAGGAGCATCTGAAACACATAACTATTGTTAGGATGCCAATTAATACATTTTGATGCTTTAACCAACATTTAAATACAATAATTCTAAGTTATTTTCCTGTATTTGCTACTTTTATTTTTGCTTTTTAAATTTTCTTCAACTGGGAATATCACTAATATATATTTTTAAAGTGTTATTTTATTTTTCACTTATTTTCAGTTTCTGTTTATTGCTTGTATTAGGGTGGAGGTTTTGATCAACCCTATAATGTCTCTAGGTGAGTCATAAAATAAAACTGACAAAGACAGTTCAATGATGGAAAAGTCTTTAAAAAAAGAAATGCTGAACAAGGAATTCTGTGTATTTTTAGCTAACTTTGCTGAATTAGAATAATTATAATAATATAATTATAATACAATTTTTGTATTATGTATTTTTCTAATTTTTCATAATATCTATGTGGAAATGTGTAATAGTATGTTGGAAGATAAAAATTGTAAGTCAAGATAGAAATAAGGGGTAAATTATAAGATTCTGCACATATGTTTGAAGAGAGTGAGATGCGTCCTACATTCTGCATATATTTGTTATGATTATTACAAGAAAAAATAGAAAATCTAAGTGAAAATGTGGAAGAATATTTATGATTCATTACTTAGTACAAGAAGAAATGTAACAAATTAATGAAGAATGTCTCTCCTTTTCAAAGGCGAGAGAACGTAAATCATCCTGGATTAAAAAAAAAAAATAAGACATTTGCGGTACAGGAGAAGAGAGTTGTTACTCACAAAACATGCATTGATCACTTTCCACATAAGAGGAAGAGTAGATCTTCAAATGCAGTCCTCATATAAACAGCATCAACATTATCCGGAAACTCATTAGAATGATAACTCACAGATGCAAATTTAGACCTACTAAACAGAAACTCTTACCTAAGTTTAAAATTATACGATTACAAAAATCTTGCTTAATAATTCAGATATATAACTATATTTGAGAACCAATGTCCAAACTACTGAGTATCCACAGGAAGAAAGATAATAGGAAAATAAAAGGGACTAACAAGATCAGAAAGGGAAGAGGAAAAAAATGACAAATGATGGGTGAGCAGTTAAAGAACAAGGTCTAATTTCAATTTAGAAAAGCAAACACCCAGTACTTTAACCTAGTACTACATTAATCATTTTCCCTCACTGTGACAAAATATATTAATTGACTTAAGAGAGGGAAAATGTATTTGACTCATGCTTTTTGTAAGGTTCAGTCTATGACCAGTTGGCTTCATTGCTTTTGGGCCTGTGGCAAACAAGAAAATTACAATAGGAAGGTTGCAGTACACCGAAGTCATTTGTCTCATGACATTCAGGAACCAAAGAAAGAGACAGAAGATGGCTAGAGTTGGAATATAATATTTCCTCTAAATGGCAAACCTGCATTGTGCTAACTTTCTCCCACTATGTCTCACATTCTAAAAGTACCACTGCCCCACACACCATGGTTTTTTCCCAAGCCTTCAACAGACAGGCCTCTTGGGAGATTTCAACAATTCAAATTAAATTCAAAAAGAAAACTTAGAAAAATGAGATACATCTGGTTCTTCAAAAACCGGTTCACCGTTGAGATACACTGACTGGAAATAGGTTGTGAAGTGGGTAGCTTAAGTAGATTTTAGGTAAGATCTGTGTCTGACTTGCCTACTTCACCTCTTAGGTTTCTTCTCAGAAAAAAAAGATTGTGAGATTATTTACCATCAGATTATTTTTATTTATTATTATGTTGTTTTTCATAGTTGTTTTAGTACATGAAATATTATTGCTATTTTAGTAGTGGAAATATTTTATCATCGGGGAATAGTAATAATCAGAAAAATGGCTGGTCTATTTATGTTATAAAGTATTTATCATAAAATGTAATTCTGACATGGTTCTGCATAATAGAAAGATCAGTTGCAGTTTAGTTTTTAAGATATGAAAATTCAGGACCAGAAGATAAATTAGTTATCTCTAGCACTGAAACTATTTAATGACAGAGATGAGACTGCACAAAAATCTGTCATCACAATCCATATAATTGCCGTTTAATCAACATAGTTTTCTTTACACAAGCAAAAATAAGCTTAAATTCACTCAAATTTCGCTCTTAGCATGTAATTTATTTTCTATTTGTCTTATAAGAATGCAGCTAAAGAAAAGAAAAAAATATTATGTTATGTTCATTGTAAGAAATAAACCAGGTAAGATAGTAGAATGGAAATTTCTGCTTTTGAATGTATGGGTTAAAAAAAATAGTTAAAGTGGAGAAATATATTCTGTGGGAAAAAAAAGAAAAGTTTGAGAATCATGGAAGAGATGACAATACAAATAAGAGTCAGAGAAACAGAAAGGCAATGCAGGAAAAAACGTGAAAAACAGTAATCAGTAGCAAGCCTGGCTTCAGGACAGCGAGACAAACCTGATTCTACAAGCAGCAGATAAGAACGGAGAGGTCTGGACATTTACAGTGAAAATTGCCAAGCACTGAAGAAGGGGTGAAACATTGAAAGACAGAAAGATTTTAAGCGTTTGTACAGGGCTAATATTGTACAAACATCAACATAAGGAAAAGTTATCTACAAAACGATGTGAATTTGATTAAAATTGCAATGACACTTTTCCAGGAAGTAAAATAAATATGAAAGAAAGCTTAAGAGAGTGAAAGCAATACTGAGCAGAAAGAGTTATACTGGAAATATTATAGTATTTGATTTTGAAATATGTTAAAGTCATAGCAAAAAAAAAAAAAAAACAGATATTTGCCTAAAAGAGACACACAGTCCAATGGGATTAAATGGGTGACCCAGAAATAGCACCATGCAGCTTCTGCTTGACAGGGAAACCCTCAACTTGTGTTAGAGAGAAGTCACTGTCTATAAAAACTGCCTGCCATATGTAGATGTTTGAAACTCTCAGCACAGAAATCAACTTACAGTAGATTAAAACCTAACAATAAGAACTGAAACTTTGAAATTGTCAGAAGAAAATGTATGGGAAAGCATCCCAAAATAAAAGCACAGGCAATTGCTTCAAAGTAGCATACCAAAGAGTTCAGGAAATAATAGTAAGAATTGACAAATATGATATCATCAAATTTAAAAACTTCTGCTCAGCAATAAAAACAATTACTAAAGAAATGAAGAACTAGCTTCCAGAATGAGAAAAATATCAGCCAATTGCACTCTGACAAAGGAGTGATATCCAGAAAATATATAACATTCAAAAACTGCAAAAGAACAAATAATTCAACCAAAAATGTGCGAATGAACTGAAAAGACATTTTCAGAAGTAGAAATACAAACAGCCAAGAAGTATACAAATGCATCTTTAACATCTTTAGCCAGGAGCAAAGTGGAAATGGAAATTACGTAGAGATTTCATCTCATCCCATTCAGAATGATTGTACCAAGAAATCAAAAGACGATAAAACTGGCAAGGATTAGAGGAAAAGGAACCCGGACACACTTTCATGGCTTTCCTTAGAAAACTATAAGCAGCACTACTATATAATCCACTTAGGCCACTCCTGTTGTGGAACCAGTGGAATTAAAGTCAGCAGACTATAAGCTGCCAGAGTCCATCCTGTGGACCCTGTATTTTTTTCCTTGATTTTCTTTCATATTATATGGAGGAAGCTTTAAAAGGAAGTTTAATACTTGTATACAGTAAATTAACTCTCTTGAATATTTTGTATGTGGTTCGAGACAGGTCCTCTTCACACACAAAAGAAAAAGTCAAGTGAAATCAATCAGCCTGAGGTTGGACACCAGGCTACAAAGCTCCCCACACACCTGTGTTTATTGCAACACAGTTCATAACAGCCAAGATGAGGAATGTCTCTTGACATACGAATGGATAAAAATATAATATCTTTACACAATAGAATATTTTAGTTAAACTATAAAGTAAAAATAAATCGCTGCATTTGCAAAAAGTAAAGAGTATGTGATTTGATACAAGCTAGATTCAGAAAGCCAAGTATTGCAAATTTTCTATTATATAAATAAAAATGTTAAGAAAGGGTGGGTGACAGGAAAGTAGAGTGACAGTGTTAGAGACAGAGAGCAGAGAGAGGCAGAGAAATAATGAGTAGAAACGATGAAGGAGATGACTAAATTATGTTAAATATAGACACTAATGGGTCAAATAAAGCTCAAAGTTCCAAATAAGTAATATTCGTTATATTTCTTAATGTTGTATACCTCTATAAAAATGTCACATTGAAAATTGACATTTTATAAAAATTAATGTGTATTTATACATAAACCATTGGCAAAAATGAAAGAGAAATTAACTTATCATTTAATAAATGCAAAAATATTAAATAACATATAGACTATGATTTCTCATTGGGAAACAACAAAATCAACATAAAAATGAACTTTTTAGTATTACTGTCTCCACTTTATTGATATGAATATATGCAACACATATTGTTTACATTGATCTTGAGTATTTTGTGAATACACATGCTGTGAAAAATTGCAAATCCTTCCCCCTCTCTTTTGATCCTCCCATTCCTTTCCCTTCCCCACTAGTTTCTGTTATCCCTCTCAATTAGTTCTATGAAATGATTTTGATCTGAATTTCTTACTTGAGAGAAACAATTTTATATTTATCCTTCTGCCTTTGACTAACTTTACTGAGCATGATGGTCTTAAGTTGCCTCCATTTACCTACAAAAGCCTCCCACCTATCTGTCTTTGTAGATGAGTAGTATTCCATTGTGTATAAATACCACAGTTTGTGTATCCATTGGTCTGTTGATGGGTATTTTGGTGTCTTCCACATTTTAGCTATTGTTAGTTGTGCTACTATGATCATGTATCTCTGTATGAGATGTTTTTAAATTTGGGGGGAAAATTCCCAGAAAAGGCATTGCTGGATATAAGGGGATATTTAGTTCCAATCTTTTGAGAAACTTCCATACTGCTTTCCACAGTGGTTGTACCAGTTTATATTCCCATCACCAGAATAACAATATTCCTTTTTCTTCACAGCATTGCAAGCACTGATTGCTGTTTGAGTTCTTGACATATGTCATTCTTTCTGGGGTTAGATGGTGTCTTAGAGATGTTTTGATTTGCATTTCTCTAATGGCTAAGGATGTTGACCATCTTTCCATGTATTTACTGGCCATTGCCTTTTCATTTCTTTCGATCATTTTTTAATTACATCTTTCAAAATAGTGAAATCTTCAGAAGATTACGTAGGTCATTTAGAGTAACAAACCATATTGCCAAGAGTAGTGTCATATGCCATTAATCTCAGCACTCTGTGAGGTTAAGAAAGATGAATTACAAATTGAAGTTCAGCCTGGCAGACTAAGTGAATTAGCGAGAACATGTCTCAATATAAAATACACAAGAAAGAAAGAAAGAAAGAAAGAAAGAAAGGTTGGAATGAAGCACAATGTGAAATTTCTGGGTTCACCTCTAGTTCCATGAGAAAAGAAAGAAGAAAAAAGTGAGAGAGGGAAATAGAGAGAGACAGAGAGAGAGAGAGAGAGAGAGAGACAGAGAGGAAGGAGGTAATGAAGGTAGGAAGGAAGAAGGAAGGAAGGAAGAAAGGAAGGAAGGAAGGAAGGAAGGAAGGAAGGAAGGAAGGAAGGAAGAGAGGGAGGGAGGGAGGGAGAAATCTATACAGGGAGTAGGCGACATTTTTGGTTATGGTAGGGGAAAAAAAACAACTCCTTTATCACTTCCCTGCTTTCCTTTTACTATTCAGGAAACTCAAGAGAGAGATCCATCATCTCATTGCTCTATTACAGAAAAGCAGATTCCATAATGCAGAGGTGCTGAGTTTTGGTTGAATCGTGTGCTTCATTTTCCCAGATTCCTAGAGTGGAGATCCTTCGGAGCCCACATTTCTGTTTAGCTGGAATTTCATGTTGCTCTTACTCTCTCAAGACTTCTTTTACTTAGAGCTATTTTCTCCTAAGGCTGAAGTGCCTCTTCCCAACCCATCTTCCTTTGCTCTCTCATGTCCACTGTCATTTAAAATTAAATCCTTTGTTGACAGATAATTTGCTGCACTGAACCACTGAACAGCCCTTTTTACCACCGACCACAAAGATGGCTGTGCCCTAAGTCAGTCTTCAATATAACTTTTCTTATATTTGTTTTTAATATTAAAGAAGAATTCAGCATATTTCAGAAACATATAAAAGAAAGAAGCTTGTAACCTCGTGTCCAGCTTACCGTTTAGACTTGTGCAGATGTTAGTTCACACCCTGTTTCTACAGCTGACTGACCATTTGCTCTAGGCTTCTCCTCCTGGTTTTCCACTCTACAAATTAGAGAAGCTGTCGAAATAGAGTCTGAATTCTTTCCCATACTACATAAAAAAATGCATGCACTTACTGAATAATAACTCTAACCGATTTTGTTCTAAGGAAAAAAAAAAGTAATACACTTATTTCTCTAATGGTGCATTGTGGATGTAGGGCCTTGATGGTGGGTAGGGAAACCTGGCATGCTGTTTCTATGCTGTATGCAATCATGCTAAATAAAAACATTAATTTTAACTAAAAGGCATACTGTGTTAGTTCTGCATGACAGAAAACAAGTGCTAGCTTCTCAATATTCACAGGAGCAAACTGATATTAAGGCCTGCTGCTGTGCTGAGGTTTACGTATTCAATTTCTACAAAAAGGATGAGGTCCAAATTGAAGGGAAAGATGATTAAAATAAAACGAAGATGACAGCAGTTGAAAATGAAATTGGAAAATGATTTTTAGACAGTTTACCCCATGCCAATGCCTCCTTTGGGTGTTAAGAAATGCTATAAAAAGGGTTGCTATAACAACTAATTAATTATGATGGGATTTCATGCACAGTAGCTTAAAGCCAACCCATGATGCTCTCATGTGTCACCGAAAATATGACAAAAGTGGTACATTGAATTATTTTAAGCTACAAGGTGATGTGGGAGGCCTCATGACGATTTCGACCCATGCGTGGGCTGGTATGCCCATAATATTATTTTTGTTGTGAACATATGGCCCAGTATTCAGAGCTAACGAAGCTTAGATTGTACACATGCTATGGAAGTACTTCGAAGTCGAAGAGAAATGATGATAAAGGGAAAGACCTGTGGAACTCAAGTTAACACTGGTGCTAAATTAGAGGGCTGAGAACAGCCTGAGTTGTTAATGTGTTTGTGGTAACTCTTCCAGGCATTTTAAAATGACACCACTGGTCCTCTCACAGAGAGATGTAATCCAAAGTAAGCAATTTAGAATCTGTGATGTGCATTTCATAGGAAGGAATAAGTCCAAAACAATAAATACAATTAGAATACCCAGATGTTTTCGTATTACCTGGATGTTGCAAATTTTCATTATTAATCTTCTAGTTACTAAATTCTTATTTTATCTTCCTACCCCAAATGGCATTTTTTCCTGTAATTTTGAATAAATGCTACTGTGAAACACAACTGTAGTGCGTTCCAAACAATTGTTTTTTCTGCAGTATCTATTATTACGTATCCTAAATTATTACAAGAGAAGTTGAGAACAACTGATAATTTAAAAACATCATCTTTGTATTTAATTCATCTCTAAGAGATTTCTTTTTGTCCTGAAAAGAGAAATACCTATTAAAAACAATCACAGATTGCTAACGTATTCACTAGGCAAAAAGAAATGTGAATTCTAAGTTCTGATTAAAGCAGCAGCAACAACACAACCTTTCGTAATATAGATTAAAGAAAAAAAAGATTATTTAGAAAACAAGGTGGACTCTTTCCATTTAGCAATGTTGAAAAGGATTCTCCTGCTTCTGGGTTGGGCTGCCAGATGTGTGTGAAGCTGCTAGTGCCCAGACATCCTCTGCAGACATATCAGCATCTGTCCCACCACCTGTGTAGGGAGATGAGCTTGAGAGACCAAACAATTACAATGACCTCAGGCTGATTTTGTATTATGAGATTTCTGCACCACTGCCATATTTCGAAAGAAAAGGAAAATAACATCCTCTGATAATTTTCATCAGAACCTCCAGGGCCTTAGGTTGGGGCACTGGGTGGAAAACACGTGCCTACAGATCCAAAACTTACCAGTGAAAAGGATATGTGCTCTTTGGTACTTTTAGATAACCTGAATTCTAAATTTAAAGGCAGAGAAATCAAAAGGAGGATAAGGGACAGACTGGAGGAAGAACTGTGATACAAATGTAAGAATTCCTAAGTGTTAGTGGAAGAGCTTGCTATCACTTAACCTTATGGAGTCTGTGGTTATTTATCAAGAATTCTCAGAAGAGGTCTTTAAAAAAAAAACAGCTAAAGGAGTGAAAATGATTTGTTTTCTATATACAAATAAAACTTGGTGGAAATAATATAAAGAATGAGAAAAGTGTGTGTGTGTGTGTGTGTGTGTGTGTGTGTGTGTGTGTGTGTAATGTATATGTTAGCTACATATTACAAACATGTATATAAAGTTGAAATTGACCACTGTTCACATGATTCAATAAAGGAAGCAAATAAAATATGCTAACAAGAGACAAAAGAATATTATAATAACTATTTCAATATCAACTGTAGACAGACAAGCAGGACAAAGCAAAAAGTAATGAATGAAAATGGAAAAAAAATATCTTATACTATAAGGATAATTACTCAGCCATTGTTACAACCAACCAGCTGCTGATTTCAGTAGAGGCTCTGGGCAAAAAAAGAAGACATATGCTTCACTACAGCATCTAAAGTTACATTATTTATGTTATTTACAATGATTATTACTAAAAAGGGGGGGAGATCTAAGAAAAGATAAGAATTTGCAAGGTTTTAAGAATATGTCACACTTTTATTAGTATTATTTTTTTTTGTTTTGTTTTTTGAGACAGGGTGTCGCTCTGTGGTCAAGACTGGTCCTGAACTCACGGCAATCCTCCAGTCTTAGCCTCCCAAGTGCTGGGATTACAGGTGCGCGGCACCACACCCAGTTTACGTGGTGCTGGGGAACCGAACTCAGGTACTTAGCGCTTGGGTTAGCGCTTGCTCAAGTGCTTTAACCTTAAACGCTGAGCCATTCCTCCAACTGCCCCCCCCCCCCCACGGTTTTTTGGTATCCCAGGTGGGACATGAACCCACAATCCCTGGCTTAGGATGCCAGTGCCTTATCCATTAGGCAACTGGGGCACGCTTTTATTTTTAAGGATGACAACTTTAAAAACTTTATAAAAGGATTGTGATTGAGAGTGACATATTTAAATTTATCACAGTCTTTGTATCAGTGACTTTTATCAATGAACCAGAAATTTGGAGCTATCAGCAGAGTTTATCCATCCGTCTTTGCTGTGTAACTGTGAACAAATTTGTTTAAATTATTGGTCTTTTAATTTGCCTCATTCTGTGTCCCAACTGAGAAGCCTGTTTATGTTCAGGCAGCTGCATATGTTGGCCTGATTGATGAGATCTGTTCCAGCCAAGCAGGCAGCCCTGGGTGACCAGCTGACCCTTCCCTGCTAGGGTTCCAGCTGCCAGTTGCCCCCATTCGGTGACAGCTTCTCCTTCCCCTCACCTTGTCATCCAGCCAAGATCGCACACTGTGGGAGTACAGGTAAGCATCTGCCTCCATGATCATTGCCAACAGCTCTTCATTATCCACTGCCAGGGGTGCCTCAGAGCAATGTGGATTTCATTCTCCTGACACAGAGACCAAGTGCTTTTATGCCTGGACCAAACTCTGCCTGGAGAACCTTACATGTTATTTTTTATTTTTTTCAGTGCATCACAAATCATTGCAGTCTTATAAAACAGGTCATATCACTATCCTGCAATGTCTCACTGCAAGTATTTTAGATTAGCCTCAGCAAAGACCTGTCATTTCAAGATAAGAAAGCTTTTTCTCTAATCACCATATTTTTATAGCAGAAAAATTTTTAAAAAGCTCTGTCAAACATTTAAACCCCAGTGTAGTGTAAATTAAATCTGTCTGTAAAGGTGAATTATCTTACAACATCTGTCCTGTTAGTACAAAAACAACACGAGTGCATCAAAACCAAATGAGAAAGGAAATCTGTTCATGTAAAGCAACATTAAATTAAATTCCGCTCTTTTGGTTATTTACAACTTAATGCTACAATTTTTTGTTAAGTGATCTATGGTTACGGTTTTACGTTTACTGAGGGTTCCTGGTAATCTAGGAATTGCATTGACTACACGTGAAATGTAACTGTTGCACTTGAAAAGGAACTAAATTTGTATAGTACTATGTGTTATGAATTTTATTAATGTATATGTCTATGCATAGAGAATATATGTCATTTCAAAAATGATTTGCAACAGTAACACACATTTTCTTAAACACGGTTAGAAAACAAATGTTATTCCATGCTTTTCAAGATCAAAGGCTTTTTCAGAGAAATAATTCAGTTGAGATATACAGCAGCAGTTTGATCTTAGGCAAGTTATTTAACCTCACAAAACACGTGTTTCTTATCTCTCAAGTGGTGATAATAATAAAACCTAGCTTGCACGCTTTTCTGAGAAGTGGATATGAAAATATTTGCAAATACATGTGAAGTTCATAGTACAATTCTTGTCTCATGGCAGCAATTACTAAGCAGTGAATAAAGAGAGTAGGCTGCTGGTTCGCTGCTGGTTCACTGCTTATTTCTGAGATAGTTACGATCCACAATCTGAAAACATTGTGCCAGTTTCTGTTTATATATACATCATTAAATACAGTGTTAAAGAATAACTGTTTTTTTTTTTTTTCTGTGAATTCGTGTTCCAATATGGAGATCTTCAACCTGAATTAATAGTTCAGCGGTACTAGGGTGATTTATTTCTTTTATGAAAATGGAAGATTCAAAGTATATTAAGTTTTCTATATGTGTGTTGACAATAACAATGTGGATTTAATGTCTAACAGTCTATTTCCTTTCCCTGTGTAAAATTATCTATTTAATAACTACATTTGGGGGTTGCATATTTCCTTGTCAAATTTTGTATCCCCTGTCCTGAAAATATATCATAACTTTCCTGACTAGTAGAACTATTCGATTCTTCGTGAAATCAACTAATGAAAACACTTCTGCTTATAAATGACAATTGCAAATAATTAAATATATATACTTCTTAATTTCTTGATAAGTTGCATGCTGTTTGCATTATCAAATAATAGATGTAAAGCAAACAGAATTGGAATGCTGTAACTTTACAACTAATATTATTAGCATTTTTTCTTATAATTAAATTTAATGTAAATCAGGCATCAATCTATGTTCAGGCTCAAATATCAAATTAAATTCTAACTTAATTTGGGTTTAGAATTTGTTAGTGCACAGATCATGAGAAGAGGCTTTAGGTATGGAGTGCTGATATATTCTCTGACTCTCATTTACTCTAGCATGAGGTCCAGACCATAAGGCTAGAGAGGGTTGTAATTGTATCCATGGGGAAAGCCTCACCCAGAGCTGTACTTCCTCTCATTCATTCACACACCCATTGGAATGCATATGTGGCAGGAAGAGAGGCTCCATATGTAAGAAAGCCATGCTTTTCTTTGGTTAGTTGATTGTTTTTACAAATATCAATTACTATCATGTACTGTAACTATTTTTACTTGGTTCCCAAACAGTTGATCAACAATATGATTGAAAAGTTACACGGTGCTATACACAATGAAATACCATGCATCTATAAAGTCAGATAGGTTGGAGGCTTTTGCAGGCAAATGGAGGCAACTTGAGACGATCATGCTTAGTCAAGTGAGTCAGAAGCAGAAGGTTAAATATTGAATGGTCTCTCTGGTACGAGAGACCCAGATCATAATTAGGAACTTAAAGTGGAAAATAATGGGAATGGAGTGGGGGGAGGGTGGCGAGTTGGTGGGCGTGGGGAGGGTTGAAAAGAGAGACGGGAAGGTCTTTTAACCTTGCCAAGATATGTGTATGTGCACAAAATGCTCAAGATCAATGTAAACCTTAAAATTTGCACTTATAAGTATCAATAAAATGAGGAAAAACAGTTACATGGTGCTCACAAAACAGTGCTGATTTTATTGAAAATTCAGCTTTCTATTTGTGCCCTGGTGCTGGCACAATACTTTGGAGAATGAGATAAAAGAAATGGATTCAGGCAAAACAAGAGCTAGGTGACCTTGTATCATGACCTCAGGGTGAAGAGACTTTGGATGCTCAAAGCAGGAAATGACCAAGTGTCTAAGAGAATAGCAAATGGATGTCACACATGAAGGAGAAGGCCAAAGTATTTGGACAAGAATCGCAGGAAAATATCTCCTGGCAGATGAGCACTGGAGTAGTCCATATGCCATAGCTTGAGGGTTAATGTAGAAGGATGTGGATAGATTTTATAAGTAAAATATAACTAAGGAGTGCAGCATTTGATTCAATTAAAGTTGCAGATAGACTAAAAAGATGAAACTAAAAAATCGTATTTTTAATTTAAGACAAACTTATTCATTGTCCATCTCATGTTCAACTACTTTGATAATATTATTAATTAGAAAATAGATATGCTTCCATTAGATGGTATATATACCTAAAGCTCCATGAACTTTGTGATAAAATAAATATCATATAGCATAGAACATTGTACTGTCACCATTAGTATCCAATTTGTATCAATTCACCAAAATGTATATTATATTTACATATTAAACATTTTATGATATTATAAAAGTGCTACACAACAAATATTTCCAACTTTAAATAATTAAACTGCATGGACAGCTGTTTTCCAAGAGACTCAAAATCTGTTAAATCTTTGTAATATTTAAATACTTTGGAAGATCATATAGTTTTTGGTAGACCAAAATTCAAGATTATTCTACAGCCAGAAATTAATCCTGAAAGAAAAGGCTTAAATAAATTTTTGAGACATTTTTATATGAAAACCAGCAAAGTAGAACTTACAATGACTGTGCTATGTAATTCTTTCGTTAAACATACCATATAATTTGAATAATATTTATATTTTAAATTTTATTTTATTTGTAATTTTACTAAAAATAAAAACATGAATTGTATTTTGATATGGATGACTTGTAATGATGCTTTTTCAAGGGGAAAGTTAACAGTATTTTACATAATAAAATGTAATAAATGCATTATAACTGCATATAGTAATGAAAATAAGTATACACTTAAACACTTATGTTAAATAAATTTCAAGAAATGGAAATGCAGCACAGAGTTTCAGAATGTGATGTAACAATATATCATTTTATATACAATAGAGCCATTATAATATATAGATAAAAAAGTTTCAAAACCATAATTGTTGCAAAAGAAGTAGCATTAAGTCAACAAATGGAAGTTAATTTATAGACCATTCAGTGATTTAGAATCATATATTGGCCTATATTATACTATACTTTATTATAATAATTAGCTCAAACTTTAATATTTGTTTTAGGCATGAATGACAATTGTGCCTGAATTACTTGGTTGAAATGGATTCTACATCTCAGTAATATTCCCTAGTAGAGAGTATATTGGTGTTAGTTCTCATGAGGATTAAATAGCAGTAACACATCAGCCTAGCCAAATAACCAGAATTAAGTTTACTTTCATGACACAACCTTATTCAAATCTAAGCAGCTATAATAACTCAATTTTCAGTTTCTTCATTTTCAAAAACTATGCTACTTTCTATGAGTTACCAACTGCCTCTTGGTTTATATACTGTTTGACTAAACTACAACTTAACTCTAAGATAAGAGTGAACTTGTAAGACCCTTAAAACTGGAGCATCTTGATGACACTAAGCCTCCATTTTTATTTAACCAACTTGAAGACATGTGTTCAAAAATACTCTTATAAACTCACCTGAAAC
This sequence comes from Ctenodactylus gundi, assembly GCA_004027205.1. Taxonomy (NCBI): domain Eukaryota; kingdom Metazoa; phylum Chordata; class Mammalia; order Rodentia; family Ctenodactylidae; genus Ctenodactylus; species Ctenodactylus gundi. Next base: position 63,153 of record PVKB01004862.1, on the reverse strand, counting down.
AAGAACACATAATCTCCTCACGATCTTGTGAAGCCATCCCTAATAGAAAGCTTGACCCATAAACTGAAATTCGATCTCAAGTTCAATGTCAGAGCAAGGGCTCCAGGGAACCAATTTTCCATAGCTTTTCGGAGAGATACATTACCTTTAGCATCCAAAGGCTTTGCCATACAAATATGTTTCTTTTAACAAAATACAAACTGTAAAGAAACAGGAAAATATTGGTGAATAGCAAGTCACAACAAGCTGTCTTGGTGAACACCAATGACATAATGGAAAACAAAGTTTTTGCCTACAGATATCACTAGAGGACCTTAATTAACCACGGACCTTAAAGACTTCAAATAAATGGACAGACAACTAGAATAATATTTGTCATGTGCATCAGGGGTAAATTTCCGCATTGTAGATGTACTACAGTGAAAAATCACAGTCTTTATCTAATTTCTCATGGAAGGTACTTCACCAACACAAAATACCTTGAGAGAAAGAAAGGGAGGCTGCTCCAGTCCTAGAAAAGAAGCTCCACAGGGATGCAGTAAGTATGTAATTGAAATATCCTTTCAAACGTTTCTTCAAAGGTGCTGAAAAGCATTTATAGGAGTTCTTGCATACCAAATAAAGGAAATATATAGAAATCGGTGCGATTACAACATCAACGATGATTTGAAAATAATTCCAAAGAATCCCAAACAACACTGTAAGCCAAGAATGTAGCGAAAATATGAGTCATCCAGAAGCGATGACAGATTTTGGGAAATTGTAGAAATTTATGCTACCATCAATGAATCAAAGATCCAGATGTGGTAAGAAACACTACATAGCTAGTCAGCTTGGTGAATGGCTGTATACCAACATATAAATCAGGTGGTCCCACTGTATTGTATGTAGTTAGTGTCTCACATGTAGTGTTTAAAATAAAATATTCAATATATCAAAGAAGACTTGATAAGATCAATAATTTTTTCCCCATATTAAAAAAGGGCAGTGGAACAACTTTGTTGTTGTGTGGTTTTGTTTGTTTTTTTGTTTTGTTCTGTTTTGTTATTTTTTTTCTATAAGACATATAAGATTTTGGGGAAAAGTCTTGTTTTGACCTACACAGCTTTTTAAGATTTTAGAGACATTGTAGTGTGCTCTTCAACGTATTTACTATACCACATTGAGACTGCCTAATTCACATGAGAGCCATAGAAAAGTGGATATGAAGTACCTATTGGCTGAAGAATAAACTTCTCTTCTACTTACAACTAAATATTGAGGAGATTAAGTGATACTCCAAACCTGTGTAGCGAATACAGATGTATACTGACCATCTTGACAAACAGCAACAGAAGACACAGAAGACAATTTCTAATATTTTGAAGCAAACCCATGTCCTTATAAAGGTAAATGTCTTCATTCAGAGAATTAATGTATGGTGCATAATTAAACTTCAAAGGACAACAAGGAGAACATGACAACATATGGTCATGTACAAGTTTTCAAGGCCCTTTCCTACTGTTTATCTAGTCTACATATGTACAGCAACTGTTTGTTACCAAAAACACAATACTTTAGAACGTGTACCCATAGAGGGCTGGAAATGACAAGGAAACTGTCTCAGTTAATACCTGTGTCTTAATTGACACTTTCCTTCTGCACTGCCTCTTCTTCATCAGCCCAGACTTATGGCCTCAGAAATATTTCATATAATCACTTTATTAGAAATAACATCATTGTTAATTGTTGAAAATGGATTAGAAGAGTAACACTAAGAAATGTTTTTGCTGGTGCAGTTTCTGTGTCTTTGTAGTCATCGATTTCTATTTAATCTAACTTACTTTAATTTAGTATGGGGTTCTTTTTGTGGCCTTTTGTTTGGAATCAGGGATTGAACCAAGTGCCTTGCACGTGCCGGGCAAGTGCTGTACCACTGAGATATATCCTCGGCTTTCTATTTAATTTTAAGTGACAAGTAATAGAGTCTTAAGTGAGACATTTTGTAGGATATTTTTTGCAGTAATTTCTATCATAAAGTTTTTTTTTTTCAGTAACTGAAGCTCAATTATTAATATCAATTTGTCTGTGATTTTCAGTCTTTTTTTGAGACAGGGTCTCAGTGTATAGCCCAGTTAATTTTCAGTCTTATCTAGTCATGGGCATTTTTTCAGTTAACTCTCAGGCTAATTGCTTTTAAGACTGACCCCATGTTGAATGTAAAGTGTGAATATATTGATATTTTCCCTAAAAAAATAGATTAGCTACCATTTTCCTGTGTTGACTCATTGTAGTACCTAGATTATTTATTTCAACCAATATAGTATTAAGGAAATTGTATATTGTATACAAAGATGGGTATATTTAAACCTTTCAAGTGACAATAACAGGAAATGGGACATACTCCGAGGATAAAGAGCTTGCCTAGCACGCATGCTCTAGGCATTGAGTTCAGTTCCTCGGCAAGGCGTAAAAATTAGCCAGGTGGAGGACACCTGGAATCCCAGTACTCAGGATCTGAAGCAGAAGGATCGGTGGAAGTTTGAGGCTAGGTTGTGTTACACAGTTCGGGACCAGCCTGGATTACACAGCAAGACCCTGTCTAACATACAAAATAATATAAATAAAAGGGACCACACAACCACAACAACTAAGTCAAAACTATGACAGCATCTTGACATTCTCCTTTACCATGTGCCAGATTTTTTGGAAGTTCTTATAGTAAAATAAATTTGCTATAAAGAAAATTTATATTTATATTTTAAATAAAACCTTAAAGTTGCAAAAATAAAAGTTATCTTTATATAATCAAATTGTATTCTAGAAAGACAAGGAAATGTGGATGAACTTAATGGAATTTTGAATAGGTTGTAATGTTGCTAGGAACAAAGTCAGTGAAATAATAAGCTAGAGAACAATTTATCTCTTCATGCAAGTTCATGGCTAGTATTATATTCTAATGTGTGATTGACCTCTACAAGTCAATTTTTTTTCAAATATAAATATAGGAAGATAAAAACATCAACTCCCAAAATAATAAGGTGGCTTATAGCTGCTTGCAAACCTGTTTAGCTCCACTTATAATTAGATCAACTGAACTACAAATAAGATAAAATTTTAAATTGAAATTAGAAAAAGTTACTATTTTTATGCCACATAATTTTAACTTAGTTTTTGGGCACTAAAATTGGCCATGTAACTAGATTGGATAATTTAGAGAATTTAGGAATCATTCTTATTTATAAGTGTACATACAGCTTTGAATAATAAAAACACAAGAATTTAGCCTAGAGTTTCATATAAAATTTTGCGAACAATGACCTTTTGAAATGTAATTGGTAATAGCAGAGCACAGAGCAAATTACTTCTCTATCCACAATTAATTCACACACAATACACTTGTGTAGAAATTAAATTTTCTTAAATTGGTTTTATTTCATATGTTCCTCCTAACAGACAAACATGAAATATATCATGCATATTGGGTTCACTGTACGTTACTCTGTCTAACAGACTTACCTGCGAGGAAGGAAGCAATCTAGTTTTACCAAGCTTTTAATTTAGTAACCCTAGCCATGTCACATGACAGCACTGGAAATTGGCTAACATTACAGAGCATCTGAGTTTTAAATATATTTAATTAATATAAATTACAAATGCATAAGGTGTCTGTTGGCATAACTAATGGAGTAGTGTAGTTTGGGGCAAATTTTGTTTCCTTTGGAAGACACTAATTAGTCAAAACATTTTGCTAAAAATTAAACTTTAATTTTAGTCCCTTCTTTCTTATTTTTATTTTGCTCACCTGCACCATGGTTCTTCTCCCTAAAGATCCCCTGTCATTTTTTACTCTACCCTAAAGCTATCCTCTAAGTTGTTTAAAAAATGTAAAACTTAGTCATTTTATGTCTACATGTTTTTAATTCCTCAAATAAAACCATCAGCATCTTGTCCTAGATTCTCTGTATAATTCATAATCTCACCATTATTGAATTCAATAATTTACCCTACATCCAGAAATAATGCTCCTTTTAAAATTTACTTTAAAATAATATGGACTTCTACATTGCTATGTCTTTGTATATTAACTTTTTTATTTTGGAATGCTTTACTTTTTTGCTTTTCTTGTTGAAATTTATCTCAAGGTCAATGTCATTTCAGGCTGACCATCCTAAATTGTTCTCAATTATGAAGCAAATTTGTTACTGTTCTCTTTTCACTATTTACATAGCGTCCATTTTTACTACTCTTTGGAAAGCAATTATTCAAAGATAAATATGATAAAAAGTAGTAAAGGCTCAGCAGTTCAGGATCTAAGTATATTAAATATTTTCAACATAAAGGAAAGAGTAGAAGACAACCTCTGATAAATGAAAACATTGGCAGAAATATTAGGAATATATCAAATTTGAACATTAGAGTTGTTTTTCCTTGAGAACTTCTGTTTTCTCTAAATTTAAAAATACATTAACAGGAAAGCATCGCACTGACATGTCAGATCTCAAGTAGATGAGGATACAGATACATATCAATAGGACATAATTAATGTGGTACCATTTTCTTCTTGCCTGTCATTGAGCCATGGCTTTCTATTCTTACTCACAAGCTGTCATCAGCGAGAACAAGGAAAGCATTGTCCCTCACAGGTGAGTTTCTAGCATTCAGATTCAAAGCCTAACTCACTCTGGATATATCACGATTCCTACCCAGTACTGCCTACCTCTCTTCTCCACCTGACACCTCTTGTACTGGGGGATGCAGCCATGGACTTTATACTGAGCTACATCCCTTACCCATTTTTTTCAAACAAATATTTTGGAACAGGTTCTCATTAAGTTGCTAAATTGTCTAAAAATGTTTATCACACTGAAATTCCAAACCTAATTCACATATCAGTAAGAACACCAATAATGGCGACATGGGCGGTATTCACTGTGTTATTCACCATTCTGAGTACTTGTTATCGTATACGTTTTGAGGACTTCTAATACCTAATGGTAATTTAATCTAGAAATATCAGAAGAGTTGTGAGTGAATGCTATTTATTGTTCTATGTTATCTGACAAAATTTAATACCGCAATCCTTCAAGTGGAAAGGTATGAGCCAAACTGAGCTGTAAGGCAATCCTCACTAAGTCATTTTTTACATAATTCTATCTTTTTGAGTGTGAACAGACCTGTGACTTGCTTCTAACAGAATGTGGCAAAGTTATTAGAATGCCATTCCCACGATTAGATTTCAATGCATCTATTAGGTTTGGTCCTGACAGATCGCCTTAGAGCCAGTGTCCTATTGGCCTGAAAGAACTGAACATTGACAGTGAAAACGCCCGTGAAGGGAGCTTCAAAGAGGGAAATGCAGGAGCTGCTTGGAACAAGAGTATCCTGAAGAGAGAGAGAGAGAGAGAGAGAGAGAGAGAGAGAGAGAGAGAGAGAAAACATAGTCCTACAGTCACAGAGATATAAGTTCTACTAACAATCTGAGTAAATTCTGATATGAATTCTAGGTTCCCTCCTACAAATAAGAAAGCAGCTCAGGTGACACTTTGCGAGTCCCAAAAATTCAACCGTGCTGTGCACGGGACACGTGAGATACTTGAGTACATGTTGTTTTAATCCACTAGATGTGTGACAGTTTGCTGTACAGGGGAAAAAAGAAGTTCAAAGTCCATGGGGGATTAAAAGATTAAATTTACTTATTGAGTTAGTACTAAAGGCATGTAAATTAGTATTAACAGTGTGTAGTGGCCACATCTTCCACACCCGGATGCAGGAGGGGCTAATCATGAGACAGAGACCTGGAAGGATATATAAGCTACATCCTGCCTTCCTTGAGGACTAGGGCTGGGTCTTGAACTGGTCTCAACTAGTCTCAAATTGCCTGCCTGTTTGTGATGTCCTGAGAAGTTGCCTCCGCTTCCGTCTATGCATGTACTTTGGTTGCTACCTGCAGCCCCTGAATGGATTGTGGCCTTCTGAAACTGTGAGCTAAAATAAACCTTTCTTTTCCTAAATTTGTGGGTGTCAGGTATTGAGTCTCAGTAATAAAAAAGAAACTAAGACACCATCAATATTTTTACATTGAAAAAAATCTCCAAAACCCAACTCCAAGCTACAATATTTTTTAAATTACACAATTAAACTGAAAAAGTTCTTAACATTCATATGTATCAAAACAAAATATTGTGGTAAAATCTATTATTATTGTTTTATAACCTACACGGCACTTGTGCAATGATGGAATGTCAAAATAATCCCAAAAGTGGTTTCTATGAGTTTTTTCTTGATATGTTGCAACCAGGTTAAGTTGCTATTTTTTGCAGCTATTAGAAATTTATTGTTAATGATAATATTTAAATTTTCATGAAGTATGCTAAATAATGGAACATATATGCAAAATTTAGAGAAACTATCATTTGTGATTCATTTGTTTGCCATAAGAAACGACTTAGATACAGTTTGAGATTAAATATTTGCTTATTAAAAATGTTTCGCTATATATTTCTATCGTGACATGGTCAACATTTTGTAAATGTGTTATGTCTTCACATCTAGAATCTCATCCCTTATGAACTTTCTACATGTGCTTATTTTACTTTTATTTTTCTTGCCATCTCAGTATTTGGAGTCATAAAAGTATGCATAATAGAAATAATTACTCTCAAGCTTATGTGTCCTTCATTTCACAGTACATTGAAAACATCTAGCCCATGAAAAGGTTCAGAGTTGCTTCCTTTTTTCTCTGGAATAAGTCTGAATCCAACAAGGTGTTTATTGGTGGCAGCACAGTCCATTAACACAATCCCTCAGGACTTCCCTTGCTATGATGAGCAAGTTCCACTACGAAAGAAGCACCCTAGCAATAAAAAAATCATGCTCTTTTCAGAGCCATTACCATCAGCAGTTAAATCCTTAAATGTAAAAGAGATATTCTTGAATATTGCCAGGAGAGTAGATTTTGTGATCTCATCACAAAAAAGTATGCGTGGTAATAAATATCATGATTAGTTTATTTGCCCATTACAAATGCAAAAATATTTAAAAATCAAATTTTATACCTTGATTATATACACATAGATTGTATTTATCAACTACAACTAAAAATATAGAAAAATGAGGCATGAAGAAATGACATTTTACACAGTGAGGTTTTGAGCTAATAAATTAATCTTGATTTTTTAAGCAAACTCTAATGTAAACCTATTATTTTCAATTTTTTAGAATGAGATTTTAATACTTTTTGCTTTAATTTTTGTTTCTGAAACTTTATAACGTCTGATATCTTGAACTAATTCATTTGTAAATACTGAATTTCTTTAAAATTAATTGATGAGATCACAAGAATAAAGTTCTGGTAAGTTTAATCAATGAAAATTAAGGAGGAAGCATGGGAGGACATTTCCTTCTGGAACGTTAAGTGACTGGTCTATAATGGGTTAATCCAATACTAGATTCTGTGTACAATAGAATCTAACAAGAGATTCCCCACCCTTCAAACTCCCAGCATTAACACACACACATAAACACATCATTGATATTGTGATCGATATGGGGCACACAATCAGTGTAAATGTGACCAAGACATAAAGTTTATTTAATGCAAGAATATCTCAGTCATTTTCTCAACTCTTGTGCACAGAACCATACAACCACAACTTAAAGGAAAGGTTGGCTTTGGCTGACAGTGTGAAAACGTCTTAGTATACACATGGTTAGCTAGCAATCTTGGAAAAAATTGGCATAGAGGAAGGTCACTTCAGGACAGAACGGAAGTAGAAAGCAAAAGGGTAAGGGAGGCAGGAGCACCCCCTTCCAGGCCTTGCACGCAGTAATATTACTGTCCAGCCAGCCCCCACCTTCTAACAGCGTGCTGCATCAGCAAAAGATTAATTGGTTTCCTTCAATTAATCCCCACAATCCACTTGAATTCTAACTACATGAGACTTTAGGGGGACATTCAGATCCAAGCCATTATAAAGGATAGATATGAAATTTTAGTGTCTTGACTTTCTACAGTGGAGAAGAGGGAAAGCACATGTTTTCTTCGGATATGCATGTAATGTCTGGCTGAAGATGTTTTTAACTGTCTTGAAAGTGAACTTCATAGTTAACAATAATCACAATATACGTTCTTATAAATACAACTATGTTTTAATTATTATAATTACCATTTAGTATCACACATCTTGTATGGCATGGTATAGAATAAAGTAGAGTTTTGGGTTAAATCTTGTTTATTTAAACTTTCAGATTATATGAAAGATTAATATTAGCTTTTCAGTTTACTTAGAAGAAGAAACTGCAGTTGAAAATTTTAGAGCTAAGTTGAAAGCATACTAATCACTTTCCTAACATTCATGAGAAGAGACACTAACTAGCACAGCTTAGGTATGAAGTGATATATACATCATTTACATCAATGCTCTAGCAAAGAGAATTTTAATAAATGGGTTAGTTGCCTTTCATATTGAGATAACTCAGAACATATAGATTTATTAAAATATCACTTTAACTTTATTGTTTTTTAGTACAAAATGATAGAAAAGGGCCAGTGGAAAAATACAAATATATGAGCAAAACAAAACAAAACAGAAAACTTTGATGCATGGAAAGATAAAAAATAAATGAGATGACTTTAAAATTAGAATTAGAACATTAGAAGTCATCATTTCCGTGCTACAATAAATCATTTGTTGTGGAAAACTGGGAACTGAGCCAGCTAGTTCTATAATACTGAGCTGCATTTCCAGCTTTTTAATTTTTGCTTTGATACAAGTTGTCTTCAATTTGCCCAAGGAGATCAAGAAAGTATATTCTTGCCATGGTCACTCTCAGTGCTGGGATTATAGGCATGCAGTAATATGCCTAGCTGAATCTGTGTATTTTTATTTTAAAATTTGAAAATTCAAATGACTTAAAGTAGGCATTTTTCCTTTTAACAATCCACCTGGGAAAATAATGGTGTGATATTTTGAAAATATTATTAATTTAGAAAACAAAATTACCTCAGTCCAAATTGCAATTTTACTCTTTATCGTATTATCTGTGTGATACTTGGGTGAGTATTTAACTACTTGTCATAGATATTTCACCATATTTAAAATGGGTATTACACCAATTCCATTATCTTCAATTCTACCTCTGTGAGTTTTTCATCAGGCTGAATGAGGTGTAATATACATATAAACTACCTGCCTCAGACATATCATTTCTTAATTACATAATTCTTATAATAATGATTATGATTCAAGAGAAGTCATATGGGAGAAATTTAAAAGTTTTATAATCATAGACCTTGCATTATGAAATGAATTACAACTATCTCCAAAATACACTGTCATCATATCTGTGGATCCATCTTGACATCTTTGATCATGCAAATGCCTTTCTCAATGATTCCCATGTCATTGACTGGAATTAGTCATAGTTTAAGAAAAAAACATATCTATTTCAAAATAACATAGAGAAATTATTTTGTGTGAAAAAAATTATTTTAGAGACAGTGGGGTAAGAGTTAGACTCATTATAGAAATATATAGTTATATAACTTCAACATCCTAAAATCCTAAGCCAGTACGATGAGAAATACAGAGCATGATGTAACATAATGTTAGAGGTAGCACTCACTGTCAATCCTGATATCCATTTGTAACAAAATTTCAGATGTATTTCAGAGTAACTTTATTTATAATTGCTAATTATTACTCTAATTTATCTATAATTGCTATAATTACTGTATTCATAATTAGAGAAGCAGGGCTCAATTAAGATCTCAATTAAGGCTAAGATTGGATAACTCCCAAATTTGACCTGAGACTGATAAGAACTGACGAAGAGGAGAAATCTCTTAATGGCTGGTAAAAACACAGGGACCTTTGTAAGGGTGAAACACTGAAGAATTTGAGCAAATTTGGTAATAACTTAGAAAGATGTTTTCTGTCAATAAATTATAGGTATCTCTTTTTTCCCCATTTTATTGATATGTATAAACGCAAAATTTAAGTTTTACAATGAAGTTGAGCATTTTGTGCACAGAAACTATCAACATTGTAAAAAGAGAACCAACAGACTGGGAAAAAAATATTCACCTCCAACATCTCAGATAGTAAGCTCATAACTAGAATATACATGAGTACCTCTTCTGTACGATTGCATGTACATTTAAAACTTAGTTATTTTCCATTTTTCCTTTGTCCTAAATCTTAAAAATACAAATACTCAACAAAAAATACTTAAAAATACTCAACAAAGTAGTATTTGTTGATTTTAGTTTCAAATATTAGATGTTTAAGTCCCACAGACTGGTCTTCTTAACATTTTTATGTCATATTTATACTAATTTTTGGTATTATTGTTATTATTATTTCCTTTAATTCATTTCATTCCGAAAAAATCAGAAAACCAAATAAAAGAATCCACATACATGAATTATACTGTACTTTTTGCAAACTTACCCTAATCATTGGAGATTGTTGTCTATTGTGTATCTATCCCAAGCAATATTGAATTTTCAAATTATTAAGTAAAATTAAATGTTTTTTCCTGCCATATTTTGATGGTGTTCACCAATAAAACCAAAACGAAGAGAGAATACAAAATAAGAGTTGATTATCCTCCACTCCTGTTGCTGTGAGCTGTGCTCAGTAGAGTTCCTACCAGAGACTGGGAACCTGGGCATAGCAAGCTGCTGAAGACCTAGCACATAGCTTTACTTTACATAGTTTCTTAGACTGTATTCTGACGTACTTTGAGCACAATGAGGTAAAACTGATCGCATTGGCTACTGGTTAATATACTGCAGGAATGGGGAAAAATGCATACATTTTTTAAATAATTCAAATGTTGCATATTGAATTAAACTGGATTTTATTTGTCATAAGCAGAAATAGCATGTGTGCTTCTTCACAGAAATTTGTTGGAGTCACACAAAATAATTTGTCCAAAATGAATGTTGATCTACATGGTTATCACATCATTCCTTTCCTCATAATTCTGATGTCATTGCTATCATGGTCTGGTTTTGTGGTGTAAGAGTACTCTCAATACTGATCTGATTCATAATAGGAGAAAAGATGCCACTATACTATTGATTATAGAATATTTTTACCACGTTTAAATAACTCATTTTAGAATACCATCAACATATTAATAGCTAATAAGTTTTTGTAGGCATCTAAGAATCTATAATTAATGCAGTTTTTAAAGACATAAGTTAATTAAACCTATGGGCATATTCTATTTTATGAAAATGTAGTGTCAAATAATGTTACTTAAAATCCAACTTAATTGCCCAAGAACACTAACTTTTTAAAAGTGGGATGGAAAGCTGTGTCACATATTTTTGGAAGTGAGTTTTGAATACATTGTCACTTTGAACTTATATATTAAATGAATAAGATCCACAGTAATCTTTATATTTCTTCTTGAGGATATAAAGATTGATTTAACCACGAATTATGTAATATCTATAATTCACTGTAACTAATTCACATTTTCTTATTATTATTAGGAAAGACAGTTTGTAGTAGTAGAAAACTATTATGTTTGATGTTCTTTCCATTGGACTCATATTCCTCCACTTAAGGTTGCTTCAAGATTAGGAGATATTACTGGGTCTCTAAGTGATTGAGTTCTAAAGTCATTTGTAAGTAAGAGGAAATTTAATACTGATTTCCTAGTAGTTTCGTGTATCCATCTATCTATCTATATATATGTGTGTGTGTGTGCATATATATATATATATATATATATATATATATATATATGTGTGTGTGTGTATATATATGTGTGTGTGTGTGTGCATATATATATATATATGTGTGTGTGTGTGTGTATATATGTGTGTGTGTGTGTGTGTGTGCGTGTGCGTGTGTGTGTGTGTGTGTGTAAAATACATAAAACAAGTCATATGGCAAGCTATATATATATATATATATATATATATATATATTATAAGTAATACAAGTAAATATGTCTAGGATAGATTTGAATTTCTGATGCCAATAATATGATGAATATCACGGGTATTTGTTGCCAAAATATAATGTTAAAAAAGACACATAATAAAGCAACACAGCTCGGTATCCAGCAATCGATAGCCACCTTACTCTAAGATAAAGATGGTATTTTTCCATTATCTTAATAAGTATATATACAATACATAATTAAATAAGGTTTAAGTCAGCAAATAAATGAAAAAAGATGAGAAAAAGAAGCAAATGACATTTTACTAAAATATATATACTGTAATAAAGTTAACAGAGCAATACAATGTAATGTTGGATAAAAATATATGGGAGGAGGGATGTTATTTATTTATTTATTTTGAGGAAAACTTTAACCCAGAATAATATCAAAAAACTGAGAATGGAATTCTTCAACAAATAACTATCACTATCTATATGGATCATTTTTTTCCAGAATTAAAATATCAACTGTATAGTAAGATATTTTGTTTGTACTAGCAGGTTTAATTCTAAGTAGTGAAGTATGTATTGTGATAAAAATGCAATATATAATAAGCGAAACATATTTAGAGAGTTCAAAAGTGATGATAATTTTGTCACATATATGTTTCTATAAAGACTCTGATAAGAATGTTATATATATTATCTCATTCATTAATCATCAAATCCTTTGCAGTATTTATGCTACCAGAACTACTCTTAAATCAACTTTATTGGTATAATTTGCATACAATAAAATTAATGATTTTAAGCACATATATCAATAAAATATGAGAAGTGCATATTTGTATAATCAACACCACAGATGATAAAATATATTATTTTCTATATATACTGGCAATACAATATATATTAAAATGGATATATGCCATGCACAATAAAATGCAAAACATAAAATAATTGATAAAGTATGTATGAGACATGTATGTTGAACATTATAATACATTGTTAAAAGAAACACAAACAGGTTTGGGTGATATACACGGTAGCCATGGGTCACAGAAACTCCTATTCATTATAATCTAAAAATCTACTGTCATTTTAATTAAAGGCAGAATAAAATATTTGAAAAAATTATTACTATGTAGGTGGGTCAGCTCCTCTGTCTTAATAGCCCTCTTGGTTCATTAATAATTTCATATCAATACAAATGGTCTTAGGACAATTGTCATAGAACTGTGCTATCTTGTATTTTAACATTATTAAGATATGATTTTTCTTATCATTGTCCTTGACAGTCCATAGTAAATGTCACTTTGAAGAGCTTGCTTGTCCCTTCAGGCTACTAGAACCTGTCATTTGTATTTCTGCCATAGTGACATCCATACATTTTTAAATGAGTCCCAAAGAGCACCGATCTCCCATGCTACCGGCTGCATCACAAGGACAGAGATCTGATTTTGTACTAGTTTCAGATGGAATTTCTCAAGCTACTTATCAGTTCTTTATTGAGCAGGTGAAAAGTCTCATTTCTATTAAAGATAAAGTTTTAGCCTAGTATTAAAATTGGGTTTTAGGTGCAGATCCCGAACAGAGTTGACAAGATTCCTTTTATGAGCAGCAAAAACGTCTCAATAGAACATCCATACTTTTTTATTGTAAGAAATGCATGAGAAACCCTTAGTGATAGGGAAAAAAAAGGCCTCTGGGTCCTTGTATGTCAGTTATAAAGACGGATTGTTATACCTATCAATGTTTCTCCCTTGGAACTGACATCCAAGGTCCCAGAGCCTTTTGTCCTTTCACTGGGGAGTTTTCGATGCAGTCCCTACAGCACACTCTGTTCCATTAGTTATGGCAAATGTTCAACCACTCATTTCAGGCAGTCAGGTGCATTGCCTACTGTCACACGTTGAAAGGCAGAAATTAAATCTTAGAACAAACTAAGGATCCTTGTAGCTACTTAGAAAAATGAGCTAAAGCTTTCATTGCCAAAAAAGGGCTTTGTTAATAGACAAAAATATGGGAACATACCTTGTGTCTAATTTAGTAAAAGAATAAATAATAAAATAATTTCCAAATAAATATTCCAATAAGAAGCATTTGAGCTTCTTTTTAATATTTTTAAGAATATGAAGATGCCCTCAAGGCCTTTGTGATAATAATTAATAATTATACCTTTCATTTTCAGATATAATTAACAAAATTAAAGATCTCTGCACTGATGTGTCAGGCAAATATATGCATTTTTTCTTTATTTTTTGGCTTTAATGTGCTTTACTGAAGATCAGTCAACCAATTTTGTTAGGAAAATGCAGGGTTGAAACACTCACCTACTTATTCTTTTCTTTCAATGAAATTAATATTAAATTGTTCATTTAAGTAGGTCTGCATTTAAATGACATCTCTATAGAAAGCACTTGACTTTAAGGATATACATGGCTTTAGATGTTACATTCATTTCGATAATATACTGTGTATATTTTTGCCTTACTTCATATAAATTTAAAGATATTAAAAAAATATTTCTGATGACCAAAATCCAACTCTGTTAATTTCAATCACTGAACTATCATTTCAATAATATGCACACAAAGAAAATTTAGAACTTCAATTTTGTTTGGTTGATTATAAAGATGTTCAAATCACAATGTATTTCAAAGTCAAAAGTGTTCCAGTTAAAATTGCTTACTGATATGTCTTTCAATTATGTCTTTTCTTTAATAATATGATGTGAATCTATTATACAAATCTGCTTTATGCTATATTATGCAATTCATTTTGAATGGTGGGATTTGTCTGAGAAATACAATTTATTATCACAATTTTGATTTTTATTTTTGACTACCAAAAAAAAAAGAAAAAAGAAAAAGAAAAAAGAAAAAAATACTAACAGAAGGGTAAAAATCAAGGGATTTTAGTTCAAAGATTATGAAATTCATTTAAGAATTTGTGGGAATTTTTAAAAATTTGTAATTGTTAAATGATTTTCTTCATGTATAGAAAGATTTAAATTCATTACATTTTTCAATTGTACTTTCATTTTTGCTTAAATTTTCTCCTGTGAATAAAGTAAGTCTATATATTTCAGAATTACATTATCTCTTTAAGTACTTTTTTCTTTAAGAACATTTTTACTTTTTAAATATTAAATTTAATAATATTCTTTCCTTCACATAAACTAAAGCTCATGATATTCCTGTATTCCTGTACTTAATACTCTCAATTTTTTTTTAAACTTCCCACATCTTTTAGTCTTTCTTTGGATAAGCAGTTTCTTGCTTTGTTCGCCTCCTGGACCTCTGGAATTCCTGATCTCAAGCAACATATTTGCATGACGATGGGCTACCTAGTGAGTTTAGGATCAGCCTGGAATTCAGAGTGAGACCCTGTCTCAGAAGAAAAAAAAATAATCTTCATACTGTCTCAACCATCCTGCTCTGTGCTCTGTGCACCTTGTTGCCATTGTTTTATCGCTTGTCCAGTTCTCCTATTTTCTTCATTGACCAATCCGTGTTTAAATGAGAATGTTTCCAAAGACATTTTCACAGAACAATTTCCACACGTTTTCATTTGCTTTCTATTTAAAAATTATATCTACAGAGACAGTTTCTTTCTAGGTTGAAGTCATGAGAGTCCTCCTGCCTCAGTTTCCTGAGTGCAGGGTAGGCCAGCACCACCAAGCCTGGCCAATCTTGATATGGTGCTATGAAATCATACTTAAGGCTGTGTGTGTGTTAGGCAGGAGTTTAACCCACTGAGCAGCACCCTCTGTCCCATCATCTCTATTTTAATAATTTACAGGCCTGTATCTTGAGTTATTTTGTCTTCATTTTTTTGCCCAATTTCAGGCCTACTTCTTGAGTAATCAGCAACAGCACCTGAGAAGATTAATGATAATTCAAACCCAGACAATCCTACAGTGAATCTGTCATCTTCGGTGCGAAATTGATACTTTTCTTGCGATTTTAAAATTTCACTTAGTACAATTTACCCAATTCAAGTGAAACTGGAGGACTCTTTAGTTCAGTTAATAAAAAGATTCCTTTTTATTATAATCACTATACAACAATATTTGTGTCCAAAAAGTAGCTACTTGGTCACTCAGCAATTCACCCGCTTTGTCATCATTTCTTTTAAGCATTTCTATCCAAATATACACTAAACATTATTAGCACACTGTAGTCTATGAGTTATCAGAGTTAATTTTTCCATTGTTTTCTTACATGTCTCCAAAATGAAAACACATAATTACACTCACGGTGATAGGCAACTTAATGAGATTCATTGTACAGGAGATCATGACCCATATGGTATAACCCACATTTCTGTCATTTTATCAACCCAAGAATTTCCAGCAGATGATCAATAAATCTAGACATGAGCATCTTGATGTGGATAGTTGAAAGTCATAATAATTTTTAGCAAAATTAGTAAACAGAATAGATAAACAGTTTTGATTAAGCACATTGCAAATTTCAGATTGTTATGTCCATTACGGATTTTATTTTTATTTCCCATAATTGAACTGCTCCTATAAATTTGATTTAAGCAGTTTTTGGTAGAAGAGACTGTTGGTGTTCCATTGCTCAGCTGAGTGTCCAGTGATAGTGAAGATGATGGCAATAGTAATCTAATAATAAGTCTATGATAACAGTGGAGACATTTCTGTAAATCCCTCTCAAAGAATTTCACCTTAATTTATTATTTCTTTACAACACTATCATTTCTACTTTGCAATGAAGAAAGTAAGAAGCAATAATTAACTTCAAGTTGTAGAGTTTATGATAGCAAACCGTGGATTTCAGCACAAGTTCTGAAAGAATGTTCTCTATTCTTATTGAAAAGTTACTTTCATACCCTTACCACAATCAGGGCTTTGACTCCCCCAGTCAGATAGATTTATCACGGATTTATATTTGAGAAAGAAAAACAGAAATTAATCCATACTCTTTAATGAAGGATAGTTGAATCTCTATTTTAGAAAATGCCAAATTAGCAAAATAATTAATTCATAACACCTTCTTTAAAAATGCAAAGCATTTATGCATACAGATGAATAAAATTTTGTTTAGTATATCAAGGTTTAACTTGACTAATAAAAGTATGATTATTTTAGATGTGGAAATTTTAATTTAGATTTTAAACTCTGTGAAAGTCATAGAAAATTATAAAATTTTTAACACCATTTCATAGAAAATGAACTCTGAAAAAACTTCCAACACACTTGATATGACATAAAAAAAGTAGTCAGAAGCATACCTATGAATTATCTGTCTTTTCCCTAGTGGTTAGTAAGGAAGAAAAATAAGTTGCTTTCTGTGGGCCTTCTAGGCCACAATACCTGAAAGGGCCATGTTTAATGGACAACAATCAATAAATGAACTTGTAATAAAGTTCTACTGAAGATAAAATGCAGTGGAATATACAAGATATAGCTATTTTTGGCATCCCTAAGCATACCGTTAAAGTAGACAATTAAAGAAGTTAACAAAAAATCTTATGTTGTCCATTTTTAAGACCCCATCTTCTAAATAGACCATTTTCTCCTTGGACTTATTTTTCCCCTTAAGTAAAATCAACTGACAATTGATTGTAAAATATAAACCAACATTTGATTACTTTGTTTTATAAAAGGTCTTTAAAATCAAGTAATGATAGTATTCCGCTGTTATGTTTCATCAATGTAATGTTCACTGTCCCAAACTCTTGTAGTCCTATATGAACTTTAAAAATGGTACAACTGGTAGTGGTCATGTAGGTAGGTCTGCATTCACTTAGCCTGCACAGGCCAAGCCAGAAAGTTATGACAGATTACATGAATATTCAAAGAGCATGACTGCAATTGGGATTAAAACCTTCAAATGAAGGTATAGAATAACGGAAAGGCTGAGGACTAAGCAGGGACCTGGGACAGGATGTAGTGGATCTCAGCATGTGAGATGTATCTGAAAAACCCCATGAACATTCTCACAGTGTGGGTATATCAGGGCCCAGAAACTCACCTAAAAAAAAAGAGAAGGAACCTGTTTTCCCTAGAGGCCAACTGAATGGATCAGCTCCAGCTAACTCTTAAATCTCCCAGTAAAAGCAATAAGGAGTTGAGAAGACAAAGCAAGATGCCACACAAAAGCCTCTAGTCGGTCAAAGAGATCCAAATGGGAAGAGGAGAATAATTATACGTCCAAATTTTTGAAAGCATAATAAACTTCTAAAATAATATAAGACAAATTCAAGCAACAACCTATTCAAATGTATAATGAGTTTAAAAACAAAGATATAAGCAAATTCAGTCAAAAATTTCAATTAATATAAAAAGGCATTGGCAGAGCACCAGGAGATGTAAAGCTCATTGGAAGTTCTGAGGGAAAGAATGCCCCAGAATGAAGACAGAACTTCAGATCTAAAAGACAGGGTGGAGCCACTGACCAAGTCAGTGTTATGCAAATAACTTTATATCAGTGTAGAAATAGTTATCAACAGATGCTAGATGACTCAAAGAAGCTTAATCTCAAAGTTACAGCAATACAGAAAGAAATAGAATTTTAAGCTTACTGAGCAAGTTCTGATAATAGTGGTGTTCAGAAAGTTAAGGAAGACAAAAAAAGCAAAACAAAGCAAAAAAAAAAAAAAAAATCCTAGAGGCACAGTAGATAAAGTCAACAGAGAAGACAACTACATAAATAGGAAAACAGAAATTAATACCCAAAAGTTGGGGCAAGGGTAGGGAGAAATACAACACTTAAGTGGACCCGTCTTGCCAATCAAAAGGCATAAATTGGCCAACTGGATTAAAAAACATTATACAACCATATGTTGCTTGCACGAGACTCATCTTACTCATAAAGATAAACATAGACCAAAGCACAAAGCGTAGGGTTCCATATTCTGCTTACCAGGGGGACAAAAAAGGAAGGCTGACAAAAGCGGACTCTAAGGCGAAACTGGTCAAAGGAAACAATGACGAACACTTCATTCTAGTAACGGGAGCCATTCGACAGGAGGAGATAGAAACAGTGATTATATATGCACCAAAAATAATGATGCACTTAACTACATAAAACAAAAACCACAGGCATTACACACACACACACACACACACAACTATATAATATATCAACACAAATATATATATATATATATATATATATATATATATATATATATATAGAGAGAGAGAGAGAGAGAGAGAGAGAGAGAGAGAGAGAGAGAGGGACTCTGACAGTCTTCTCTCTCTCTCTCAAAAAAAATCAACTACACAAAATATCTACAACGACATAAGAGATCTGAACAATACTGTGGACCTGAAAGATATCTACAGTTTTTCATCCAACAACAGTGGAAATTCACTTTCTTCTTGGCTGGATTATGGAACATTCCCAAAATGTCCTAGCATATTCTAGGCTGCAAAAAAGATCTTAATGAATTCCAAAAAGATGAACTAATCTCATACATTCTGTTACATCATAGTGAAATGAAACTAAAAGATAAACTCAATGCCCTCGGATTTGTTCTATTTTATTGAGCACTATTCTAGTCTTGTTACAAAAATGTGTCATCTTTGTGATTATTGGATGAAATCTCTTATAAATATATGATAGATTGTGTTTGTTCCTCGTGAAGCACAAGGCTGTCCTATTTATTGTTTGGATCACGCTCTTGCTCTGTCAGTCTTTGTCAAGGAGGTGTTGACATCTCCAACTAATATCATGTTTGTTGACTTTTTCTTTCAGTTTTATCAGCTCTCTTTCTCACAGATTTTGAGCCTCCGTTTTTAAGTATGTATTCATTTTGGATTGTTAAGTAGTCTGTGGGAGTTGCCTCCTTCATCAGTTGCTTGCTCTTTCCTTTATTCCTCATGATTTGCTCATTATGAAGTCTACTTTGTATTGAATTAATCTGGCTATTCAGTTTTCTTTGGACTCAGATTGCAGTGGAGTATGTCTCATTTCTGTTACTTTTGTCACTTTTACTTGTGACATTTCAACTTGACTGAACTAAGAGATGTCCATGGAATTAGTAGAGCACACTTCTTGCTGTGTATGTGTGGATCACAGAGGTGTGACCTTGGGTAATGTATATGGTCTTCTGCAACAACTCCTTGGTCTGCTTCCCAGGTGTGATAAACTAAGTACCTCTGTTCTACACAACCAGTCTCATAATGTCTCTGCTCCAAGCCAGCCAGGCATGAACTGAATCTTCTCAACCATGAGCTCAAGTGAACCTCTTCACCTCTCAGGTGCAGGCATCAGATTTTTGTGCCTGAGAAATGGGAATGCTGAAACAGTACCGACTGATTCCACATGTTTAAAGTGGGTTCCCCAAGACACCTTGCAGGCATGTTACTTAGTACGATAGTCTCTAAATTTCAATTTCTCTTTAAATTCTTCACATTGAAACTTATTAAGATGTAAATTGTTGGAATAAAATCCACTATTTCTTTCACTGTTCACTTTTGGTGCATTCTTCTTTGTTCACTTTTCTCTATTTTCTGATATAATTTTAATGAACTACCTTACATGATCATTTTTTCTCCACTATTAGAATTAATATTCCAAATAAAATAGCAGTTGCTCTACAACTTGCAATACATATTGTAAAGTAATCTAAGTGCACGGAGAATACCATAATATCATTTTGCAAATAATATGAATAACTGAGGTCAGCAAGTTCCTCCTTCCTTCACTGGTGACATTGTTTTCTTGTCTCATTTCTCCATAAACTTATAAGGACACTGTTTTTATGACTTGAAACAATTATTTCTTAGATCAATGAAGAATAAAACATAAAACACTTTATTACTTCTCTGATATTCTTCATTTGTCTAGGTAGGTCTCACTTTATGATCCATACTACTTTCCATCTTCCTGAGCATTTTTTAAAATAAGTTTTTGAAAGATGTTCTAAAAATAAATTTCTTTAATGTTTTAGGGGGTGGACGTTGGATTTCTTTATTTTTCCTGTGCTTTGTAAAGACATTTATATAGGTAGAAAATTCTATTTTTAATTTATTTTGTAGGAATTTTTTTTCTTTACTGGTTAAATATTTTACTTAATTCTTCTTTTTATTTTTTATTTTTCATTTTGTTTTGTTTTTGAGACAAGGTCTTGCTCTGTGGTCCAGGCTGGTCCTGAATTCACTTCAGAACCCAGGCTGGCCTTGGACCCATGGCAATGCTGTCTCAGCCTCCTGAGTGCTAGGATTTCAGGCGTGTACCACCATGCCCAGCTTATGTGGTGCTGGGGAATAGAACTCAGGTACTTAGTGCTTGGCTTGGCACTTGCTCAAACACTTTAACCGCTGAACCATTCCTCCAGCCCCTTACTTAATTCTTCTTATTATTATGATTTCTTATCACAAGTAAACTATAGTTCATAGTATTTTTCTTTTTCCTTTGTATGTAAGAAATTATCTTTCCTTGTGTCTTTCAGTATATATTGTAGTTTTGGGATGTGATTATTTGTACTATTTGCCTACCAATTTTTTCCTACCCTGCTTGGGATTTCTAAAATATTCAATGTCTGGTTCCATGTTTTTTCTTAATTTTGGAGATTTCTGATTCATCATAACTTCCAACACTTCTTTTCCCATTCCCTATTTCTTTCACTTCTGGTATTCCCACAATAGTGGTATTATACACATGGAAATTCCTCAATATTGTGTTCCTTATTTTTGACATTTTTATTTAAGATTCATCTGGAGTCAGTATTATTTCTTGTATAAAATGGATGTGTTAGTAATAAAATAACCTAATATATTTCTATATTTTGAGCAAAAACTTTAATGGTAAATACTCTTTCAGTTTAACTATATCTATGAATAATTAAGTTTACTCTAAGGTGATACCTGTTGATGCCAAAATTTTGTATTTGGTTTCCTGGTGTACTATCTTCTCCGTGTTGTGAGTTGATCTAGAAGCTTGCTTTTCATCAACGAGATACACCAAAAGTAATGGGAAATTATCTTGGTTATAACTTAAATATGACTGCATTTATATTTTTACTGACATCTTCCTTTACTGTCTTTGATGATGCAACATTTCATTTTGGAAAATCCAACAAATAAAGCTATTCCTGGGTCTTCTGTTAGCTTACAACAATAAATCCTGACACTCAGTTTAGCACCCACAAAGCAAGGACATCTCAACTGAGTCATCAGATTGGCTGGTGCCTTGCATACTAACCAGTCAGTGACACTGGAGCAGAAACTTCAGCTTTCTCAGCTTCCCTATGCCAAGACTTTTGTACCCAGAATCTATGAGGTCATACATGTGTGTTCTTTGAAGACATTATGCTTTTGGTGATGTGTCAGATACCACTAGAAAACTGGATACAATCAGAGGCTGATAACTCTAGAGTAGTGATTTAATGAAACACGATGAAGAGATTAAAAATAAATGCATTTTTATTTATGAAAGACGGTGATTGAAATGCTCAAATGCCATGCTGATTTCTATAGACCATGTTCAAAAAAGTCTTCCTAGCAGTACTTTTTATAAATATGAACATTTATATAAACACACAAAAAGTATAACAATAGAATTAAAACCAGTACAGAAAAGTGGTAAGAACAGACTGGGAAGGGATGTGTAGTGACTGTTGACACATTTTTTGTCTTGTTAGAAATGTGCTTTACACTGATGATTGTATTGACAAAAACTCACCAAGCAGTAGTCTTTACATACATAAAATTAATTGTTGACCAAAAACAAACAACAAAAATCACAGTGAACCTAAAAAGCATTAAATTTTGCAACCAAAGAATAAGACTTATTTTTATAATAAAAGGACAGGGACATTTCCTCCTTTCTTTAGGTGCATGGGGGTAAAGATAAGTTTTGATATAATTGAAAGTACTACATACCCTATATAGAAGGTATTAGGATTGTAAAAACCTGGTTTTTACCTTATTTTTGTGGCTCTAGGACACTCATTTTTCCCACGTACTATTCTATCCTAGTCATATCTTCTGATCACAAAGATTTCCCCTTTCTATGAGATGTTTCATCCTTGATTTTATTTTTAATGAGACAGTAAGTTAGAAATTACTTTTGTAATTATTTTTTCACTATTTAGAATTTTTATGGGTTTGCACTTTGTATAGTCCTATGCATTGTTCAAAAAAGAAACTCAAAATTTTTTCATGAGATTCCTTCATAGTTTTTACACCATTTTATTGATATGTATAAGTGCAAAATGTAAGGTTTACAATGAAGTTGAGTATTTTGTGCACAAACATATCTTGTAACGGTGACAAGGACTTTCCCACTCTCCTTAGGAAATTGGGTAGTCATTTTTCTTGGCAGTGAGAATTTCTAAATCTTTGAAAGAGAGTTATTTCATCTCAAGTCCGTGAGCAATTGCTACAATTACATAGTGAGCATTAATTCTGTTTGTTACCTAGCCTATCATCACATTTATGTCATGCAATGGGAGAACGCAAAATAGCGACCTTAGAAGACACTTATGAAACTCAGTACCTACTTGCAGTCCATGCTGTGAGGGTTTTGCATTAGTGGTGACAAAGTTTTCTGAACAAAAGGCAAGTTGGTACTTAGCCAACTGTTACATAAATCTTCTATTTTCTTAATTCCCTATTTAGTAATTTGTTTTCTAATATTACGCAGTAGCTCTATGAAGTGTCTAAGTTTTGTTGTATAAACTTTTATTTCATATTAGTATTCACAGTAGAATCATTTCAACTTATTTACTTCTGACATTTTAAGCTTACTTTCTGCCTTATTATCAAGATTTTCTTATATTCTGACATTCTGCGTCTTCCACCACTTAACTAGAACAATTTGATTTGATTACTAGAATTTTAGCAAATGCAGAAACAATTCAAGTCTTCTCATTTAATGTAATTTTTTTCACTTATCTTAGAAATACTAATCATCATTGCTTTGTTTTGTTTTGGTGCTGAAGATCAAATCTAGGGCCCTAAATCCAGGGCCCTGTGCTTTCTAAGTAAGTGCTTTAGTACTGAACTGAATACTCAACACAATTAAAAATTCTTTTAACTCTAATAATCCCATATTCACATTATTTTCACTAAGTCTAATTATTTTCTTTCTTCATTAAATAGAATTTTCAAAGTTGAAAGCTGTAAGCTCTTACTATCGTCATAGTCACTTTGACACAAGGTTTTGACAGTATGTTCGAGGATTTATCTGAAGTCATTCCTGTGACCAAATATCTGCACTACCAATTGGATACATTCCCATGAGATGTGGTACTGGAAACTTTAACATTAATTTGTAGATCTGGCAAGTTCATATTACCAACACTGAAATTAATTTTTTCCATTCACATATAGGCAGTGACTCCATTCACTTTCTGAATGCTTTGATCAAACGAAATGTGTTTGAAGATCGTCTCCTGTACCACATATTGCCTTTCTACGCCAAGGCACACTCTGACTATTAGCACTGGGGTGATTAACACTATTTTATAACAAAGCATTTTATAAACATTGACTTTGTGTTTCTATAATTATGTATTCATAAATATCTGAACATGTAACATAGAAAGTGACATAGTTTCAGGTGGAAAGAAGTAAAACTATGCAACAGCTTTTGTACAATAAAATTATTACGTATGCAAACTCAGAACAGAAAGCTATAAATAAAAGAGCATTTCACATAATTTTATATTTAATAATTATAACACTTAAAAATAATACTAGACTATTTTAATGTGTTACCTAAATGAATTAGTCATCCTATTAGGCCTTAAGTTACTAAATAAACAGAAAATTAGGACCAACTCATAATAATCAAGTGAGAAGGAATCCTTACTAAAATCAAAGAACACATAAGTCTATAATATTTTTATCTCACTTGATTACTGTTGAAAGATATTGATCCATATATCTCTTACACCTCTGAATACCTTGCAGAAAGCATACATAAGCTTCTGAGTTATTTTTCTAAGAATGATTTACAGCAAGCACGATCAGGAAAACAGACTTAGTGTCTTCTCTTAAGAAAGAGGGGGGGTTTATTTTCTGAAGAAGAAACTATAGGTAATTGTTTCTTCTTTTTAATAAAGTTTGAATAAGTTTGCCAACAGTCCCTTAGATTGTCTGGGCTTCTCTTTTGTGATAATCAGGACTCTAGGTATGTGGAGTCACTTAGATTTCTTTAAATCCTCTCTATGATGGTTGATGAGGAAGGCAAGCAATGTGAAAGCTGTCTATTTTAGAGCAACTGGGTAATCAAACTGTCTTCCTCTGACCCAGAATGCGTGTGACTTCTATTGACATGAATGAGAGAACGACAGACTAATTTGTGAGCTTGCCGATGGGGAAAAGTTTCAGGAACTTCACAGTTTCTGATAACTGTGAACAGAAACACACACAGTCCCCTTCATTAAAACAATATATTTTTCAAGACTTTAGGCTGAGAGTAGAAATAAACTTCATTTAAAGTAAAGAATATGGTTGATGCACAACTCAGTAATAATTCGACCACAAGCAAATGTGGGCCTTAGGATAGATTTCCAATACCACCACAAAGTAGAATGGAGGACGGGGGGTGGGGGGGACAGCAAGTATTTTTTTAATTAAATCTAAGTAGGTGTCTCACCAGAGGCTCATTTTCAAAATAGTACACAAGAGAAAAGATAAAGAAATATTGTACTATTTTACGGAGCTCCCTTTTGACACATACCATGTAAATATACCAAGAAATTAGGCTTTTGAAAAAATTATAATTAGGTGCATTCAACAGTGTGATTATAATCCCTCCTATAATTTTCCCAGTATATATATATATATATGTATGTATGTATATATATATGTATGTATGTATATATATATATGTATGTATGTATATATATATATATATATATATATATATATATATATATATATATATGGAAAATACATTGGTTACATTGTGCTTGAGTATTTTTGTGCACACATATATTATCACAACAGCGTAACAATCCTTTCTCCCCATTGGCTCTCCCACTCTCTTCCTGATCACACACCTAACTCTCACTATCAGTCCATGACACCTTTTTAGGTGTTGTGGTTTGGATCAGGACTGGAGTGTCCCCCCAAACCTTCACGTACCTATGGATACTGTGTAAGATTGAGAGGTGGGTCCTATCCAGGAGTGGTAGATGCATAGGGCTTGGACTGGAGGAGAGTGGGCTAGTTCCTCCCTTTCTCCCAGACTTGGATGTATCCCTCATGTTGTGAGGCTCTCTCCCTCTAGAGCTGCGCCCCACTACCCATGAATGGACTGAGACCTTTGAAACTGTGAGCTAAAACAAATCATTCCTTGCTAAAATTGTGCACCTTTGGGTATAGAATCACAGCAATGAAAAAGAACTAAGACAGATATCTTTCCAAAAGAATTAAATGCCACGTATAACAGAGATACGTGTATACCCACATTTATAGCAGCACAACTAACAATAGCTAAACTGTGAAAGACGTCAAAATATCCACCAACAGACCAGGGGATACAAAAAGCTCTGGTATGGGTATACTATAGAGTACTACTCTTCCCTAAAGACATATAAATCTGTGGCATTTGTAAGTGACTAGATGCAACTTGAGACCATCATGCTCTGCAAAGTGAGTCAAACTCAGGCATTCTATAGATCCTTCTACAACTCTTCAAGAGGTTGTCTGACAACATGTTTTCATGAAAGAACTAGATTCTAGTGAGAAAGTTGATATTCCCAGATCATATCAAAGTTTGTCCATCATACTCTTGATATTTTCTCAATCTGATACCAATGGGTTAAAGGCCAATTGAATTATGCATCTGTCTGCCTGTTGCCGTCCCAAATCCAGGAGACCACTCATAGAATTTTTTTTAAAAAAGTTTATTTAAAACCCATTTGGGGAAAATCATTTCTTCAAAATCGCCCATTTCTGATTTATTCCAGTGGCCCAGGGACTTGTAAAGGATATGTATTGGTGGGGAAGCAGACAGATATCAAGATTAAAGTTCACAATCCCTTGCTGGCAACTTTACAACCTGTCCTCAACCAGTGAGTTTCTTTGACTGTTGTCATTTTCCCCTTCGTATACTTTCCTGAGTGGACAGTGAGAAATCTTTATCTGAAAAGAAACCGCATTGTCTTCTCCCATTGGCCTCTGGGATTTTTTCTTTTACTCAGTTGCTGGACTGGGGCGAGTTGCAAGGTATCTGGGGAGAGGTTGAAGAAGCTCTCCACTCCCTGGAAAATAGAACCATTGATTTAAAGTGTCATCTTGCCTCTAAGAATACTACCAGCAGGTTTTGCTGAGGTACAACACGTAAGAGGTTATGTGTTAATATCATCAGTAACATTTTAGTGACCAGAATTTTTGTGAATTGATTTTTAAAGTAAAAATTGACACTATATTTTGAGTGTATGGTTAAAAAGTATTATTTAGTGGTCTCAGAGTTATATGTTGAAAATAAAACTTTAGTTTTATCCTGAAATGTCTCTGGATAATTGTTTTATACATGCTGTCCTGTGTAAAAATAAGGAGAGCCTAATTAATGAGTAAAAATTATGGTAGCAGTCTATAACTTTTCATAAAAGTTCTAATTAAATAGATCAACGGTTAAATGTGTTCGTGTGCACATGTCAAAGACTTTGAGAAAGAGAAAGACTCAGTAATAAGGTCCTGTTGTGAAGGGACCTGAGAAAAGTCAGATGACTCAGTTATTGTGGTAGAGATCAAGGCAGGAAACCAAATACACTGAGCAAATCACAATGACCATTTCTGAGCCCCATGACTTAAGGGACGGATGGGGTCTCTCAGGTCTGTTCTACCCAAGCACTTTGATCTGACTTTTGGTCTTCTGAACAACATCTTAAAATTCAAATTCTGTAGAAAGTCAGACATTGTTGATGTGATCCATCCCAATGATTGTTTTTGAAGGATCGAGAACAATTTGAATCAGCATCATTCCCTCAGTGAACTCAATTTAGGGCATTAGAGAGAGAGAGAGACTTAATAAATAATCTACATTTAATATATTAAGCAAAGATTAGATTATGAGATATTTATTGCCACTCTGTGATTTTTCTTTACATGACTATTTTTCTTGCACTTCATTTGTAAAAACAGTCGGGACATTGAAAGAAGAGAGCCCAGTGAAACTCTAAGCTAATCTGGGAGATGTATTCTCTGCTAGTGAAGTTGGCTGAGGAAGAAGGCTATAGCTACAGGGTTGAGAATGTTGGCTCCATCCCTACTCTTTATCAATTAGTGACCAATAATTTCACAGATTAGCTTGAAAGTAATTTAATAACTGGGAAAATATTCTGCTAATATTAAAATATATGGATAATTTGTTTAAAAAGAAATATTTTAGAGAAAATATAACATAGTTCACAAAGGGGAGCAAAACTTATTTGACCAAGATGCAAATAATGAAGCTAGGGTTATTTCATAAGCTATCTTGCTTCATGTATTTTTTTTTCTTATTTTTCATGAATCCATGTGTACTGTCTTCTAAAATTCTAGTTAACCTAAGACCTTCTAAAGCTATTTCCCAAAATTCAAAGCTAGCATATGGTATGTATTATTGTCAAAACCGTTTCACTTTTCTGCACCCTAGAACAATGTGTAGGTGCAGAATCTATCTTTTTCTTTCTCTTTTTCGTATAACAATGTTCTGCACTACAGTGGCATAGAAAAGTGGCTCGGTGAACATTTACTCTGTTTATTTTTTCTCAAATTGTTGAAAAACAGATAATCTTTCTTGATTTTCTATTTGCATATGTAATCTGTACTTATTCTTTTCAAAGAGGAAGGAAAGAAAAGGAGGAGAACGAACCATAAGAAGTGTGAATCAAATGTTTTCTTCCTTCCTGCCTCAGAAGTTGGGAAACTGGAGATTCTAGGAGTGCGACTTGTTCTTGCTTCCACTTGAACACAAAATTCTGCCAAATAACACCAGGTAGATGGGGCATGTTTAGAGTTACCCTCCAGGTTAAACATTTTCTCAACAGTGTGGTAAATTTTTATAATTTGACGCATTCTTCTTTCCTGGCATATATGAAATAGGATTCTCTGTACATGTCATCCAAATATCATCCAAATAGGAAATTTTATGCAAATTCTCCTAACATTCTTATTAGAGTTAATAACCTCTTCAAAACTTAATAGCAAAGAATATTTCATCTGTGGAAGAAGAATCTTTCACATGTTCTTATACATCTTAAAAATATAAAAGAAAGGTACGGTGCAATAAATATGTGTGCTGTACTGCTTGGTGTATTACTATGCTGGCATCAGCATATGTTTGCCTGAGGGTGCGTGTGAGATGGAGAGCACCAGAACATAAACAATGTGGGCAGGTCATGCCGAAGCAGAAAGCAGGAAACATTTAATGAAATGTTTTGCATTTAGTGTTCCACTTCACTAGCCCTATGTGGGTGATAATCACAGGACTTGAAGTCAAGATAGAATATTTTATTGGTGGCAGATTCCAGAAGTAATTGTGTGGGCTACTTAAGAAATGCAGCTGGGTCACCTTCCTGATTAGGCTACCGATGAGATGGCTCAGGTTCCTTGTTCTTTCCTGCAGGCCCTGTTCTTTTAATTCACTGTCAGTTCAGAAAAAATCCTCTGATTTGATCTACTTTTGAATACGAATAAAGCTCCTTATAATCATAGCTTTGAAATAGCAAAGAAATTCGTGATAATGATGCTGGAGAGCTTGAACCAGGGTTCGTTTTCTACCGATGTCAAAGAGTGAAAGTCGTGAACTAAGAATAGTTTGAAAGCAGAAAGTAGTTTTACTTGGAGAAGTATAAGGGGAAGATCAAGAGAAAGCAGTGGGGGAACTCCCATGCAACCCTGGGAGGGGCTAGAGAACCAATTATACAGCAGTTACAGTCATCTTTTACATTTTTTTCTATGGTTCATTGCCTTAGTGACTTTTTCGTTGCTGTGACTCAATTCCTGACATCCACAAATTTAGGGGAGGAAGGATTTATTTTAGTTCACAGTTTCAGAAGGTCACAGTTCATTTAGGTGAGGCCAGCAGCAATTGTAGTACATGTCAAAGATGGAGGCGGAGTCCGCTTCTCATGACATCACAAAGTGGAAGCCAAGTTAAGGCAAGTTGAGACTAGTCCTCCAAGGAAGGTAGGAAGCAGCTTATATATCCTTCAAGGTCTCCGCCCAGTGATCAGCCTCTCCTGGGTCCAGGTGTGGAAGGTGTGGGAAACCCCCACTACACACCTATAATCCAACTTACATGCCTGTAATTCACCCTTTTAGACTAGGTTCCAATCTCCAATAGCATATGGTTCTATAGATAATTTATTACATTCAGACACATGTGACTTTGGGGGACATTTCAGATTCAAACCACAAGACTGATACATACAAAGTTGGCTTTTAGTGCTTGGTACCCATTAGCACGGAAACTAGTCTATTGGCTTTAGATCAAATACGAGGACCTAAGACATGACTTCAAAACTGCAATGCCACTAAATCTAGTAAAAGGGTCTGTATCTGTGATTACAGACCCCACCCCCCAGCTTGTCCATCATTTTCCTCACATTCCAAGGTGTCCTGTCCTGCTCTCAGGTTTGCTCTATGTTCCTGCCATTTCCTTGGCCATGCCCCTATCTTAGGGAACAGGTTAGGTCTAGCCTTAGTACCTACTCTGGCTACCTACTAGAGTCTACCTTAGTAAGACTGTCTTTTCTTTAAATCAACTATATATATATATATATATATATATATATATATATATATATATATGTGTGTGTGTGTGTGTGTGTGTGTGTGTGTGTGTGTTCTGTTATCTTTTAAAATCTAGCCCTTAAAACTCCTTTCTCATTGAAATCTTGACTATTTAGTTAATGTGCACATATGAAATTATTCTGAGAATTTGAGAAGTTTGAATAAAATTGTAATGTTTTATTTATAATTTTTTCAGAATTCAACTGAGAAAGATTTGATAAGAACTAATAATACTTGATGTTACAAACTAAGATAATGCATAAGTGAGTTAAATGATCATCTTAATTGAAAAATGTTGTTGACTACAGTATGAAACCTTTTCATATTTGCACTTAGAAAAAAAAAACCTCTAGTAACTGTGAATAATTTTTAAAACCTAGAAATCACAGTGGAAAATAGCTAAATATTTGTGTTAATAACCATCAGGAATAGAAGGAACTAGGTTAATGTTGATGATTTTAGCATTTGAATTCCAAACTACAAAGAATATAAATAATGTGCTAAATCTGTTGACAAGGTTGAAATGGTTAGAATTATGACGCATGAGAAAAAAGAAAGGGAATGTTTAGATTTAAAAAAAAATTAGAAAACACTATCATCAATTTCTATCAAAATATTTCCCTTCATTCAAATAGAATTATGCTGTTATACTTGCCACTTTCTCAAGCAGTTCTGAAATCCTCTTCAAGGGTATCTTATAGGCATCTTGTTGTGATTGCCTTAATATTTTGAAGATATTCAAAATGTTTATGTTGCATGATCATTATGACTTTGGGGAAGAGCCAGAAGCTTCATAATATGAAGACTCATACAGAATATAGGTGCAGATATACCATTACCTTGTTATTTAACAGAAATTGCTGTAAACATTTAAAAATGATTGAGGACATCAATGCTGCTATTAAAAAAAAAAAAAAGAACACCTCACAAAAGAGTAGTCCAGAATTGCTTCAAAAAGTGATAAGATTGAAAAGGTAATTCTATTTTAAATGAATAGAGATATCTTGGGGCAGATTATGACAATATGTCTTGTAATGTCATAAAGTCTTATTTTAATTCAAGCATTTGTCAAATTTGTTGAGGATACCGTCTTGTATACTGTTTGCTGCTTGTTGAATTAATTGTCATTTTTTTTGTGACAGCAATGGCTGTGATAAAGCTAAATGCCACACTCTCACAAATTAAACCCAATTGATTGCCACAGGGAAACATTTTTTGGTTTTATACTCTTAACCAGGACCCCAACTTAATGAAAATTATATAATGGTATTAAACTAAGAAGAAAAAGAAATGGATTTACCAGACACAGATACATAGAAAACCTCACCTATGTTTAAATTTCTAATAATATTAGTAATTTAAACATTGCAACAGGAATTGTGACATCCTGTGTAATGTTATTGACGATTTTATTTTGCTTTTTAAGTCCAAGCTGCTCTGAAAGACACAGAAATATGGGAATATTCCAGCCCTGCCTGATTTCAGATCAGGACGCAAGAAGAGAAAGAGCACTTGGTTATTTCTGCTATAAATTTATTGGGCCAGATCTGACACTCTATGGGGGCCATTTGTAACTGCTGAAATGTACAAGGAGTTTAATATAGTAGAAATTCAATAAATACTTTTGACAATTTAAAAAATAATGAATAGCAATTGGTACCATTTGAAATACTTACATTTAACTTGGATTATTATAAAATTAAGGTCAATAAAATTAAGTTGACATGACTTAAACAACTGTGTGAGAAACAGTTCCAGACACTCTAAATATCTTACAAACTTTGTTCATTTTCTTTTGTTTGACCGTTAAGTGAAGATTGCCTATTAGAATACTCAAAAAAGGTGTCATGTTACCAATATTGTAATTTTTAAATGAAAGATTTCAAATAGATTCTGCACAGTCCAGTCATCTCCCATGTATAATTGATATTAAATAATAATTATTTATCTACCTCTGTCTACTGTTCTCAGACTGTTTTATCATAGTGGGATAAATTTTTTTATTTTATTTATGTTTAAAGGAAATATTTTCTGATTTTTATCTGTTGTCTGTTATTAATACGACAATCAAATGATGCTTGGCAAATGCAGGTTGGTCAGATTTAGTAGGAAGAAAAAAGGATAAACATTGATGAATTAGGTATTTAAGGAAGATAAGTGCAATGGTTAAAGTATTTGGTTTGACAATACAGTAGCGTGAAAAAGCAATATTTTTGTTTTGTTTCTCAGCTAGAAAATATCTACTTGATATATCATTAGTCCCTTTAATTCATCTTACATGTAAAAATATAATTTCACTGTTTTTGCAAACTACATCTTAACTTTAATATGTCTGAAATAAATATATTTCAGACTGTTGTGTCATAAAGTTTAGCTGGTTTCACTTAATCATTTTAACTAGAATGGCTAAATACTACTAATATTTTATAATATTCAGAGCTCATATTATTCAACACAATTGAGATTTAAAGTGTTTTAGCAAAATATGGTAATGAGCTGGATATTTATTTGAAAAGTACAATTAGCATATCCCTCTTCATGTATATATGTCAGCTTATTTCAGAACAAAATTTTTTCAACCTCACTTTTCTTACAAGAAAACCAAGTAGCTTAATACACAGTAAGTGCGGGAACAAGAAACAGAATTACAGTATTCTTGTACTGCAGGTTAATGTATATTCAAATACAGCAAGTTGGAATGAGTCCTTGATATCATAAGTGGAATTTTAATGGATAGTTCCACCATGAATTAACGGTATACCCTAAAACAGGTTGATTAGCCTCCTTAGATAGTGCATTCTCAATCTATTAAGATTAGGGTAAACATGAGGTATCATTCCTGCTGGGAATAACATCTTCACACACGTATGTTCGACATTAGAGAATCTACTATAGCAGTAACACATTTTGAAATGGAAATTCAGAATAAGATCAACTGAATTGGACAGATAGAGAGCAGAATGTCAAGTTTCATACTCATAAAGTTTACAGTGGAATGTGTGTCTTATGGCTGTGGGCACATAGGCACAACTGAGTGCTTTAAGATAACGCATAACAACTCACAAGTGATTCTAGTGAGCTGGGCCAGCCTGCACTCCAATACACAAGAGTGGAATATGTCCCTATGAAGTGTAAGTCATGTAGGAACAGTAGCAAATACGACTTCATTTCTCAAAGGAAAGTTTCCGTGAGATAAGTGTATTGAAGAATCCTGTGCAGGGTGAAAGGGCGTTCGCATTCTACTTGTGAAACTGTTAGTGGCGGTGGGGTCATGCAAGATGAAGGTCACAGGGCCTATGGTGATCGTGTTGCTTCTCCTGAAATAGAAAGAGGGAGGTTGTGTTTTCCTCCCAGCATCATGTTTTTAGATAGATAGATAGATAGATAGATAGATAGATAGATAGATATGCATGTGTCTATTCATGAATCTATGCATCATTTTACACAATCCTAGGGAAACACCTATAAAAGAACAAGAATCAGGGTTGGAGGAATGGCATAGCAATCAAAGCACTTGCCTTGCAAACACACAGCCCTTAGTTCAATTCCCCAGCACCACGTAAAGGTGGACATGTTGGTGCATGCCTGCAATCCCAGCCCTTAGAGGCTGAGACAGACAGATTATCCTGAGTCCAAAGCCAGCCTGGGCTACAGTAGGGAGAACCTGCCTCATAAATAAATGATTACATGAATAAATAAATATCAGAATTTTTAAGCAATAATCTTATTATTAATCATTTTATAATTTCTTTTGTTAATCTCTTCTGCTAAAATTCTTTGTTTTTAAATTCACCTTAATTTTCTAACCTCTCTACACTTCTTCCAAAGAGGTAATTGTTTTGAATATATGGTGTAACAACGTGTATGTTTACTGAATTTTAAATATTTACTAAATTTGTTGAATTTTTGAAAATTTTAAAGTAATGTTTGTAGATTCTATGAAGATATGAATAGTAGATCACTTTAATATTATATGTTTATCTTTATATGTATTTTAAACTAATTTTAAGCATGGAGATATTATAAAAATTTGAAGGAAAGAATGAATGTTTTATATATATTTCATCAAAATTCTTTTTCTCTGTAAAGAAACAGATACCCCTTATCTTGCCAATAACCTGCATTCTTAATATTCTCATAGATCTAAATCGAAGAATCAAGTCATTAAGTCTTTATTATTTGAGATTATAATTCTCAATAAATAATTGAATTTATAATGATATCTGCACAGATACTATTCTCTAATGTTGACTTTTAACACATTGTGATCCTGCTAAAATTTGATAGCAGTATTTTTATAATCTATTAAAATAGTTCTAGTTACTAAAAAAAGAGAAAATATGCATTAGGTGAAGAAAAATAACAACAAAATTGCACTGTGAGTCAACATAACTAGGAGTTTTAGAAAAGTAAACGTATTTCCACGTAAACAATTTCCATCTGAGTGTATAGAGTTTATTAGTCAGTCTTTCCCCTTTCTGGGACCAAACACCCAAAACCTACATCATAAGACAGGAAATAGCTGATTTAGCTTATGTTTCAGTCCATGATTGGCTGACTGCAAGACAGAAATGTCAAGGTTAGGCACGACTTACTCATTATTTTCAGAAGGAAGGGCTGTTGAACAGTGCACAAGACCAAAGGACCACGGATCCTATACAGTACTAAAAGATGTGACTTGATACCCCACACTACTCCTAGAAACTTTCTTTCCTTCTCCCTTAGGCAGTTTCTAAGCCAATCAAGTTGGCAAAATTAAGTTTAACAACCACATTTCACCAGTGTCAACTTGATACCTATGCAAATAACAATTTCTAAATGAGTATAAAGTCATAATTCTACCTAATATGATGTAACTATCATGTAGACAATTGAAAAATAATCTTTTCCACAATGTCTCAACAGTCCCACCATTGCTAATAGGTGAAATTATAAATCTCTGAGACTGAAATGAACTCTTAGGTGTAAATGTCTTTAAAAAATAGTTCGGAAAATTACATAATTCCAAGGTAAAATGGCATAAGATAAACATTTCCATTCCCAAAGGTGGGGTAGAGGAGGATGGGGTTAGGGAGACAGAAAAAATAATTGAACCAAAGGAATACCAATGCTCATCAGGGAAGCCATTGACTTTTGTAGATCTATGTC
The DNA here is from genome assembly GCA_004027205.1 of Ctenodactylus gundi. Classification (NCBI taxonomy): domain Eukaryota; kingdom Metazoa; phylum Chordata; class Mammalia; order Rodentia; family Ctenodactylidae; genus Ctenodactylus; species Ctenodactylus gundi. The sequence goes on along the minus strand of PVKB01004862.1, from coordinate 27,405 downwards.
CAGTACGTGAGGCACAGAGCGGTTAGGATGTAAATTTCAGAGGATTGTAGAGGCTTCACTCCTACAGCCTTGCTGGTTGTATTCCACTTGGCTTTCAACTTGAGCTGAATCTGCTCTGAGTCTGAAGCTTTCCTTGCAGAGTTCACATGTCTTTCTTTGCTGATTCCCTGGATTTGCACCGTGTCTTCGGCTTACTACCACAATTCACACACTGTTCTGTCAGGCATTCACTCGAATGGTCTCCCTGGCCATCCTTTGAAATCTAGGTAGAGCCTTCCTAACCCAACCAGTTTTGCATTCTTCATGATGGTAAAACCAACATCATGGAGATGATAACAGAAGTGCTGATAATGTGCTGTAGCCAGGACACTCCAACTACAGCTGCAGCAGCCTCGGACTCCGTGGATGACTGAGCACAGTGAAATAAACCACAAGGAATCAATACCCTATGATGCTTTTCTCAATAAACATCCCAAAACTTTTAAATAAAAAGCTGGTTCATGTATAATCTTGAGTTTCTGAGGGGTGGCATTTTCATGGTTTCTGGGATCTTTCTGGTTTCTGAGTCACTCTCAAGGCACCATTCTGCTTGTCCCTATCCAAAATCTTTTCTTGGTTTATAACAAACCTATTTAATAAATATACTTTCCTTTGATTCCAACTTTACCCATGGTTCTTCTTGGGCTCAAGTTGACATTTTCTGATTTTTTTTTTCTACTTTATTCTTTCACTATAAATCTAGTTAAGTGCAGCCATCAGCAGCCATGCCACAGCTTGAATATCAATACGTCTTGAAATTTCTTCCACTATATTAATTAGACCACTGCTCTTAAACTCAGCATCCTGCAATGTCTCAGAACATCAAAAATGTAGACAAAATTCTATTTATTTCTTAATTTTTCATTTACTTGCATGCTTTTTTTTTGTAATTGTTAGAGTATAGCCCAAACGAGCCCTAGACTGCCAATAGAGTTCTATTCAACTGAAACCTCAAGAGCCTGGTCTTTAATATCTGCATTCCTCCTTGAATTAAAGGCCTGGGATAGTGGTGTATCTCACTGATTAGACCACTTGCCTGGGAAGCATAAGGCCCTGGGTTTGATTCTGCAGAACCACAGAGTAGCTGAAAATGATGGCGCATGCTTGTAATCTCTACACTCTGGAGGTTGAAGCAGGTAAATTGCCTTTAGTTCTAGGCCAGCCTAAGCTACATAGTGAGATTGCTATCAGTCTGGACTACAGAGTGAGACCCTGTCTCAAAAATGAAAAAAATAAAGTAAAATCATAAAGTTCTTCTCTGACTTCTGATCAGAATTGCCTATCAAGGTTGATTATAATATTAGTCTGAATTTCCAAATCTTTTCAAATTTTCAAATTGCTCATTTCACCCAGTTCCATAGGTCTCTGAGCCTCGTGGTTAGGTATGGTCACAGTAGCAGTCCCATTCCTCTACCAATTTTCCATATTCATCAGCTTTCCTGTTGCTGCAACCAAGTATGCATGAAACCCACACCTTAAAAGAAGAGAAGATTTGAATCTACTTTCATCTAATTCCAATATGGAAAAAAACGTGACAGAAAGATATGGTAGAACAAAGGTGCTAAACTCACATTGAGTAGAAACCAGATCAGGGCAAGAGAGCCAGAGAAGAAGGGAACAGGGTGCTGCCCATGGCACCCAGAGTTACGGTTCATTGCCCAACCGAGATACGCTCAGCAGTATGTCTTCCCCCCACACCAATCAAGTTGACGCCATTAAGCTAAACTACCAGAAAGTTGCCAAGAATTTGTAAAACAAATATTTTCCTATTAAAATATTGTTATTGAACATATACAAAATAGAACTCATCATTCTGTGTTCTTTTTGTTGTTCCTTATTTTATTTTAGATGAAATATTTGGAAATGGCTTGGAGGAGAAACTTAGAAATGCAGTCTTCCCCTTTATTGAAAAGACTTAATACAGTGAACTAAAAAGTCAGTAGAAAGATAGTTGGAGTAAGATGGTACACAGGGCCAAGTTTCACAATCTATCTGTTGTTCTGAGGTAGGAAGAAAAGAAATATTTGGAAATCTTAACAGATAAGTAACAAATCAAGACTTAAGTACAATGTCTTGTCTAGACCAGCCTCTCTAACAACAGATTAATATATTTTGGAATATAAAATACAATAAATCAGATGGTGCAATGTATCCAACTTAAGTACTTTTAACATTAGTCAACTAAAATCAATGTGGTCCATTCTTTGAATGTTATAGCTAACAAAAAGGGATGAGTGAAATACAGGATCAGTCGCATGTGGTCTCCTATTTTCCCATGCTGCTGAGTCATTCTATTGTGTATGATAAGTGTATTGCTTTTATATGAATGAGAATTCTTGAACCATGATTTAGAAATAATGATTCACATTTAGAGTTGCTTAGTTGTAAGAAGTATAGGCATGTTTGAGCTTATCCTATGAGTGGAAACTTTTTTTCCTCTATATTCTTACAGAAATAGAAAAGTTTGACTTCCATATGAAGGTTCAATGCATTTGGGACTCAGTTTTTGGGAAAGGCTGTGGAGTATGCTTAATGTCTCTCTTTTTGTTCATATGCTTATTTCAATACCCTTTCTTCCGAAGACTTTCCTTTTTAATTAAATTTATGACTTTGACTAAAAATTATCTCAGCATATATATTGTGATGAATACAATAAAACTAGGTATTTTATTTTATATTTTAAATGTCTTAAACTTTTCAATGATCTGATTGCATTTCATTTGCTTCTTAGGTAGCCAGAGTGTTTAAGAAGTTTTAAAGTGGAAATATTAGTACTCATGCGAATTCAAGCATCATATGCAGAAGTTGTCACTTTAAAATCAATTCTCATGCTTTGCACCTCTCACTTATACTTGTTTGTTGTCTCACTCAGTTAAATTTTAAAGTCCCCACTCTCAAGACCATTTACATCCAAATCACTAACCTTTTCTCTTGGCTTCTTTTATGTTTTATTCCTTTTACTTTCAGAAAGGCAATTGAAAGGCATTATAGCTAGAAGAGGGGAAACTTCACATTCTAACATGGTTCATTAAATAGCTTACATTATAGCTTTATGTATGAAACAGAAGGTTTATGAAATAACTTAATTGTGCAGACTAGGTAAAATTTATACAGCATAATATCCATACCACCGGATAGTGTCTACACAGATAGCAAACAAACACATTCACATGCACGCACACCACAAATATTTCCACCGTTTGTTTTTGTAAATGCAAATTCACCTCAGTGGTTTGGACAGTTCATCTTTTATTCATTTATTAGTAATCTATTGATTCATTTACTGACTTATTTGAGGTCCTGAGTATTGAGACCATTGATTTCACACTGAATGAGATTCCCAGCTTGTTTCTTTATTTATCTATTTGTTTAGTTAGTTATGAGACAAGATCTCACTAAGTTTCTAAGTTGCCCAGGCAGGAGTGGAAGTTTGATCCCTGGGGCTAAGGCTCCCCGTACTCTGCAGGTGAGGAACCGCCATGCCCGACCTTATACACTTAATCACTTTAAAGATTTAGCTTTTCCAAGTATTGTCTTGACTTTCGCTTATCCTAGAAAATCATTTGCGAATAAAAAAATGACTGAAATTAGCAGCCTGCTGCCGGATCTGACTATGAACTTCACTGTACATGTCTGATTGTTTTTTTTTTTTTTTTCTTTTAAAGAAAAGAGCCAAGTTTTGGCACAAGTCTTTATTGAGAAGCAAAGGATAATAAAGGATTAAAACCAAAAGCTCCCACTACCTGAGAGGGAATCTGATGGTGGCTGCCGTGTCTGGTTTTTGTTTTGTACATAATATCTAAAATTAAGGTTGGGGCATAGCTCAGCGAGGGCATAGATTTGATTCTACAGCACCACTTAGACTGGGCCTGGTGGTGCATGTCGGTAATCTTAGCACAAGAAAAGCTGAGACTGAAGGGTTGGCTTTAGTTCAAGACCAGTCTGGGCTACTTAGTGAATTCAAAACCAATCAAGAATACAGAGTAAAAATCTGCCTCAAAAATGCTTTTCAAAAGTAGGTTAAAAATAAAAGAATTCAATTCATGTGATTCACTCTTTAATTTATCTAAGGCTATTAATAAGTTTTAAAACTATATTTGAAATAGGCTTTAAAATAATTAGTATTATTTGATAGTGTGTTCTAATCTGGTTTGTCATTATTTGCTTAAAACGAGTACACACAATTAATTCTGAAGGAGACCTCAATTTTACATTTTGTATCGTTTGTGTTAGATGTGAATGTATTCTTTGTATGGTTTGTGCCTGGAGTTTTTTAAACAAAAAGTTTTTTCTTTATAACGACCTTTTATATTTGTTTTAGATTGAGTCATACCAAAAAACAAAGTTTTTTTTAGTTCTATTGAGTTATATGACAAAACCCAAAAATAAATAAATAAATAAATAAATAAGGAAATAAGGAAAATTCATCTTGTATTTATTAATATAAAATGCATAATGAACCAAAACAGTATAACTTATTCTGTAAATATGTAGAATTATTTGTCTATAATTTAAAAATGATTTGTTTAATTTGTTTTTAAGTATTAGGATGTATATATATATTAGGATATACCAAATTATAATGAAAATATAGTTTAATATAAGAATATATGTTTCATTTTTTAATATGAGTGAGAAATTAAGAAAGATTTATTAATCCTGCAAAATTTCTCCTTTTCAAAGAATACATACTAATAATCACGTTGGCTAGATAAAAGATTTATAGTCACATAATGTATTGTAAAAGTATTTTAAACAAATACACTAGAAATTATTTAATTGTTCAAACATAACAATTGGGGTGTGTAATAATAACAATTGGTTTCTAGTATATAAGAAATGCTTGACAAATGTTACTACACAGGAAAAGAAAACATGATTTAACATTTTAAATTAATGAGAACAAATATTTAAATGCTGGAAATTAAGAAGTTAAAACTATAAATTTGCTGTAACAAGAATTATTGGTGATATATTAAATAGCTAAACAGACAAGTGATAAGCTAATAATCCTACTATTAACTGCTATTTCTTTGTCACTGTTTGGATTATAGATGATTTCCAACTTTTATAGCTTGCATTTATACATTATTATAAAATATTAACTATAACATATTATGAAATATTATATATTATTTACACATTTTATTATTAACATATATTACTATTATAGATTGTTTATTAGATTAAAATACAAAATGGTAATTATTTATCTCCTATGTCTTGAATAATTCTATGGTTATCTGATCTCACTACTTGTTTTATCTGAAAAAGCTGGTATTGAAATGAAAACTAATGTCATAAATTTGATTATGATTTTATCATTTATTAAAAGCTTATATAGAATGCATGTCTGTAATTTTCATAGTCACCACTTAAAGAAGGAATCTGTACTAAAATTCATAACAGAAAAAAGCTTTATAAAGATAATAATGCAAGAGTAGTGTGATTAATTTTTCATGGACCTTAAAATCACGACTGTCAAAAGTAATCCCAGAGTATCTACCACAACCTTTAACAAAACTTAATTAATTTAACTATTTTCATTTTTAGCTGCAATATGTACATTTTTGTTGCATAACCAATCTATATCTAAAGCCTTGCAGAAGACAAAGTGAATGAACATAGTTATTTCTCATTGACTGATGAAACTATTAACATAAAATGTCAATGTGACAAAAAACCCTGATCTCTGAGAAAAATTTGATGACTAAAGATTTCCACCCAAAGTAGTCTTGCAACTCATTTTATAGTTAGAAAAAAATTTACTATTACTTTTTCCATAGTAAATTTTTTTGTATCATTAATCTCAATTCTACTTAATTTATTGTACTTTTCCTAATAAAATAATATAGATTTATATCACAATGTGTATTTTGAAAGATTTATTAAAATATTTCTTTTTGGTAAATCACTAAATACCCAGGTTTATTTAACATTTCTAAAATCCTAATCTCAGTATGTTTTAGTTGAGTGGCATTCTATAAAATTACTGTAAAAATGTAACTCATGTTATGGTTTGTATCTAAAATGTCCTTCAAAGGTTTTGTGTGCGCAGAGGTATAGCTTTTGGAGGGTGACTCAGTCATGGAGAAATTATATTCATCAGAAGAGTAATACATTGACATGTTCATAGTTGACTACCTTGTGAGCGCCAGGTCCCTGTGGATGTGGCTTTTCCGTTCACTCTCTCTGCTTCCTGTGTTCCATGGGGTGTGGAGTTGTCCTTTGCCATGCCATTTCTTGGACAAAATCCACAGAAATTGTGAGTACAATAAACCTCTCCTCTAATTCACAGATGTCTTTTCTTTTGTCCCAGTGATGGTCAAATGAGTACATTTTTACTTATATGACAAATGTTGTCAAATCTGAGCATATTTCTATTTTTTAATAATAACTCCATATGCCATAAATTTATATCATCTAATTATTTTTTCAATTATTTTTTATTCCCTTCTGGTTAACTGGTAAAGACAATATTTTTATTATGCTTATTTTTTCTTTCAATTTCTTTGTGTTTTGAATTTTCCTGTCACTAGTACCTATCTCATTTGATTACACAGCACAAGATCTGGCTAAATACAGTTTATCGTAGAATCTTTTCTTATATCCATACATTTCTGTATGAACATCATTGTTTATACGGTCTCTCAAATAAGAACAAAAGCTATCCCATCCACAATGGTCAATTACTATATCTAAACAATTATTGCAGCTAAAAGTGTATGCCATTGGTTTGGGAATAACTAATCTCATTAATTAGTTATCAAAGATACATTGTAACACTTTAAATGGCATGACTTTAATTAGCAGCAATTGAAATTATTGAAGTATGTTTTATTGGCAGTCAAGAATTCAAAAGAAATAAGAGCTGTGATGTGATGTATTTCAACAAATAATTTTAAGATATCTACCTCTGGCAAGAAAGACATAATCTTCTCAATTTCTCTTTCTGTACACAGAAAGGCTTTGAAAATTGTACATAAAACCAATATGAAGATTCTAAAACACAGAAGGGAGAAGAAAAGCTGAATTTGGCCATGAGGAGAGATACAGTGACAACGCAACTGGACCTTCTTTGCATCATATCCCCTACATCGTTATTAGGAAGCGGGACAGGGACATGCGGAAACAACTGAGAAATGTTTTAGGTCTGTTCATTCAACACTCCAGGAAAGGACAATCTAACAAGATAGAAAACCTATTGACAGGAATTGTGGCATCTAACCAAGTAATGTAGAAAAAAATTGCAATTTTTTTCCCCAGTTACTAAAATGCTGTGGGAAACCCTTTGATTTCAGGAAAGATTAAATAAGGCACAGCAGTCTGATGTGATGGCCAAGAAGCCCACCTGGAGAGATGAGACTCCTGCTTTTTTTTTTCTTAGTGTAAGGACACAACCTTTCGTGGAATCAGTGCAGGCCACACGGGAATGTGAGCATGTGCCCCTGGCAGCGCAGCGTGGCAGCCTTGCCTTCCCTGCTAGGTGATTTCATAGTCAGCCTAGAAGAGAGTCCCATCCTTCACCATATTTGGCAGTAAGAGAGGTGCTCCCTACACAATTATACTAGAAGTGAAAATGAAATGCTTTATAAAGCCCTTATACACTAATTTAATATAGAGTATAACTAAACCTCACATGTTAAATTCTCAAATTAAATATTCTAACATAAGCATATTTTTAAAAATTTGAACAAGTACAATGAAAAAATGCTACCTTGTTATTTTTTTCCAAAAAACAAAAAATACTGGAACTTGCTCACAACTTTTTTTTTTGCTTTCCATCACTTCTTACACATTAGTGCGAAAGAAGCATATAAAATTAGACTTTTTATGTATGTGGAATTGGAAAAAAGCCTTTTAAATAAACTTTCTAAACAACTATGTCATTAGTGATACATCAAAACTTGACAAAGGTATCAAAAGTTTAGTCATCATATGGAGTCCAAAAACATACAACGTCTCATAATCTGTTGCATAATACTCATTAGTGTACCTTGCATCCTTGAGGTGTGCATACTCGTACACCTGAGATCATGGATAATTTCTGTGCTTTCCACTGCTCCCCAATGCTCTATGATCTAATCTCCAATTTCATCAAAAATCTTTTCTTATCCATTTATGTTAATTGAATAACCTGGTAATACCCTCCAAGCAAAAGAGGCATCCTTCTCCATCACGTGTCTGACCCAAAGCCAGAGATTTCACGTAGAAGGACATTTGGGGAAAGCAGCAAAGCAGTATGTAAGCATCCCTTGTGATTTTGAAAAATTAGGATCTCTGGCAGCACTGGGCACTCGGGCACCCAAGTGTCAGACTGGGCCCTACCTGTGGGATATCGTCACACTGGGTAAGTACCCCCCACCCTTTGTGTCCTGAGTGCTAATGACCCAAATTCTTGCTCATTTCAGATCCACATCAAATATTCTCCTGCAGTCGTCTCGTTAAAGAAAAAACAATCACGTTGAGTAGGAAGGAAATGATGTTCTTTGCCAGGAAAAGGTGAAGCCATCCATCCATTAATAAGAAATTTGTAAAAATTAATCAGTGGTGCACACGATAGTGTATTAGGAAATCCAGAATTCACAAAAGTGCATGGAAAGAAGACAGAAGTGTTTGCCAAAACACAAGGATTAGGAACAGATGTGGGAAGCTTAATTGAAGAGCTAAGAGTTTTTATGCCTAGAGGGAGACAATCTGTGGAAGTCTAGTTTTACTTAAAGGACTATGGCGAGGGCTGATCCCTGGGGAGGAAAAAATATATACAACGAATCAAAAGACCATGCATTCCTAGTCCTGGAGCTCTAGGTGTGCTAAGGACGGGGAGCACTTAAGCTAGAGTCAGTTATTAAGATCCTACCTATGCTCAGCCAAGTTGAGATTGCATTGACTTTTTTCTAAGCAATACATCAAATAAAATTTTGTCAAAAGCATGTCCTTTCTTTGTCCCCAAAACATCATCAATTATTTTTAAAATATAGTTTTTATTGTAATTTTTTATTTTAACAACCATTTGTCTCATATATATATATATATATATATATATATATATATATATATATATATATATATTACATTTATAAATTTAGGCGGAAGGATGTGACCTGTCCTTTTTTATTATTTTTTTTCTTTTTGATTACACAGTGTAAGTCTGTAGGTAACATTTTTCAGCATTCCAGGGATGACAAGATATCAGAAATATGAAAGGACAGACATCTCTTCGTTTGAGGAAGTAATGCAACTCAAGTTTAAAAATAGTTCTGGCACTTTTCTGCTAGCTTTTCTACCTTAAGTCAGGGTAATCAGCTGCCAAAATGCGGGGGGAAATATTATTTGATCTTGGAGGTCTTTTCAATATTTTACTTAAGATCTGTATTTTTTACTAAAATTTTATATGTCTCTGACTATTCAGACAAATTAAGACTATTCTAGATTATTAATTCAGCTGTGGCCACAGTTCTTATCCTCTGCTATATTCTATGCTACCTACAAACAGGACTAATTGCAGGTACCCATAACGGCACCGTTCTTGATAATGCCCAAAATGTACTACTTGTGCTCATCTTCTTGTTTCAAGATCTGTATGCATAGAATGGAAAACTAAAACCATTAACTGTTTCAATTTTTGATTACATGGAAATTGCCTAACGGCACTAGATTTTCTTTTCATTGGTTTCACCATAGGAGATCCTCTAATTGGGATATTTTAAAGTTGTTCTGGTCCTATAGCTGATGGAAATGGTCAGTGTAGACAGCAAACAGATGGCTACAGGCAGGAGTGTTTGCAAGGACATATGGAAAGTCACAAGACTAGAGGAATATACATCTCATTCGTATGCACAAGTCATGCGCACAAATACTATGTAAGTGCCATGCTTTCCTTGATCTGCCATCATGATTCATTAAGGTCATTAACAGAGTAGCAGGGAAACTCATAGCATTGTATTAGAAGAGACATTCATCTTTCAAAGAGAGCTAGGCTCAGATAAATTCTGATCCAGTTGATGTTTATTTAGAATATCGTACCTCCCTCTGAATGCTTTGATGTATGTTATTATGATACACATTATGCATAAATTTATCAAAAGGTAGAAATGGAGTTACCTCAACCTTATATGACACCAACTTTAAAGGCACCTGGGTACAGAGAGATTCAGGACTAAGGCTTCATCTAGTTCTTCGTTATCACTTTCACAAAGCTAGCGTCTGATAGAAATAAGACAGCAAGTCTTACAAGAAGACCAGCATACACACAAACTGGCATTTTTGCAAGTATATTCCTCAGTAGTTTTAATTATAGTGCTAGTCTTCACAGATGCACACACTCACACATATGCATGTATACCCACACACGTGTATATTTCCTGAAAGAGCCATATATTTTTAATTGTTAAAAATAATTCTCACCACTTTAAAACAAGCTTCCTTATAAAAGTCTGAATCGAAAAAGGACATATCTTTGCAGATATTTTACAGTGGTTACTAGTTACCAAAAATCATGCTCTCAAAGATCAAAATATCAAAGTCGAAAGAAATGAAAGTGTGCCTTGCAGCCTAACCAATTCTCTCACATCTTGTCAGTGTTAGCCTTGTTTCAACGCTTTACTATGCACATTAACTACCAAAATTTGATTCCTAGGAGAAAAAAGCTCAAAAATGTTTAGTGTAAAATCAGCATCCTTTATTGCAAAATAAATTTACAGTAGTTTAAACTGGTTACAAAGCAACAAAAACAACAGTGCAAAAAAGTATCTTGGAGAGATTTACTAATTAGCATGGGTTACACTCAAATGCTTCTATGTGACAAACGCTATCTTACAAAAGAATAACAAAAACACCCCAAGTTCTCTAATCAAATAGCTACGGCAAAGAAAGTTATGCTTTATTTCTATTTTCCACTTTCATTTGAATTTTTGTAGAATTAATGATCTGGATTTTTCTTCTTTCTTATTTTGACTAAAGGAAACATTTTTCTAGTTCAATCCCACATACTTCTGTACAGATTTTCAGAGACAGTTTAATCTGAAAGTGGCCTTTGAAGAAACCACGTATCTCATGAAATGCTCCAGCCCTTTTCGGAAATAGTCTCAGAATCTTTGTAAATGTCAAAGGAGAGTCACAAATCTCAAACAGTTGCCAAAACCAGAATATCTCTGAATGTCACAGTGATGTTTGGTACATGCCTACGATACAGGGCTTTTGTGTGAGTGTCACATTCTGTCAGGTTTATCTTGAAGAAGCATAACATTTTGGGAAAGGATTCAAAAGGCCTAGGGTGAAATTGTACTCATGTTTTGTATGGGTCAAGAGTTAGTGCGATTGGATCTCATCTAGTGAATGGAGGTCCATCACTGCCTTTCAATTAGAAGAAAGTTTTCAAATGATTTATATTTTTTCACCATGAAGCTATGATTAACTACATTTGGATGCAGTAAGTAGCTAGCTATTTCTATTTATTTTTAAGTCATTGAAGACTTTTTCACATTTATTCAGTGACATAGGTTCACTTCATACTCATCAAGAGATCTTCCCAACTGGGGCACACCGAGTTACTACAGCAGCACGTTAGGAGTTCTGTCAAGAGCTCAGGACCCCACCGCTACTCCTTATCATGATATGACAGATTTAACCTGTAGCAGCATTTCGAATCTTGGATTTATAGACTTTCACAGAAAAAACATAAGCATCTGTTTTCTTGTCATTTGAAGTGAATATCAGGAAATATAGGATCTTTGGTAGTTTATTTCTAAGTTGTTTTAATTGAAATAGTATTTTAGGTTATGAACATTCCCTTTTGTCAGGATTTACTTACTACTTTGTTAGTGTACGTATTCATATATGTGATAGTTTTAAGTGAAATGGTTTATATCGGTAATATTGTGATTATTTACTAATACTTTAATACATATCTCATTTACACTTTTATTTTCAATAATTTCTTTTATTTCTGTTATCAGTACTACTTTTTAAAATTCTGACCAAATCCTCCTAAAATAAAATCAGGTATGCAAGGTGTTACAATGAAAAATTCATTTCTCCACATTAATCTTATTCTGACTTTGCTCACTCTCTCTGGCAACAAATTTTTCAAACCCTCACTTTCATACTTTTTTTTTTTCCTAGAGAGACTTTCACTTAAGGCTTGCTGCAATGACATTTTTACAAAAGCCCACTGGATTTTTGAATTCCCATGATTTTCTTCTGAAATTAATATCTATGATACTAGTAGCCACAGTCTTTCATGATGTTTAGAATTAAGTCTGATCTCTTCTTACAAGGCAGAAACCAGTTTTCTAATATCTTCACATTACAGTACACCATAGAACCTAAAGTCGTATCCCAAACAATAACCAACATGTAATAGATGTTTGATGTAATTTTGAAAGCATAGCTAGTTTTCCTCTTTTTTTTTTTTTCTTTTTGAGTATATGGCTGCTTATCTGGAAACTACATTTCCCACTCGCATTTCAAGATGCCTCTTCCATGTGACTGGCCTCAGGCCAGTAAAATTAGCTCAGCAATACTGTGGAGAATATCACAGTTACTTTCTTGAGAGGAGATTCCTTGCCCCCAATAATCTCTTAAGATAAGAGAAACAGAATTTCTTAGGGATAATTGAAACAACTTGTTATACACAATCCGTATACTCTAATGAACTGAGGAACAGAAAATCATCCTGAATTAAGGATGAACATTTCAAGAGTATTAGTTGTAAAACAGTAACAATAACAAACCTTTTAAAATTATTATTTTTAATCCTGTTTCACTGGATTTGTTCTTATTCTTCCTTTTCTTTTTGTATTTTTAGTGATAACCCAGCATGGTCTTGAGGAACAGCACAGTAGTTAAAGTATTTGCCTAACAAGTTCAAGTTCCTGAGTTTAATTTTCTAGCAAAACATAAAATGGGCATTGTGATGCTTGCCTGTAATCCCAGTTCTCGGGAAGCTGAGGCAGTAGAATTACCAAAAGTCAAATCTAGCCTGGGCTACACAGTGGGTTGAATATCAGCCTGGGAGAAAGTGTGAGACTTTGTATCAAAAAAATAAATAAATAAATAAATAAATAAAATAAAATAAAAACAAAAACAAAAAACCCCTAAATTTGACCTCGTTTATTTAATAAATTTTAAAATAGAAGTATTTTTAAAATCTTTGTATTTATTTAGTATCTCTTTGTACTGCCTTTGGCTATCTTTATTCAATGCCAAGCACTCAGAAGATCTACACAGAACTGTCATTTTATGATGCACATACTGAGTCGTCATATTCAACCTGTGACTCAACGATGTCGTTTTGTCATTGTTATTTTAAGTGAAGAGGAATTGTCTTGGGCAACAAATAACTTATATAATATAGTTAAGATATCATATTGGTACTAACCTTTTTAAATAATTCTATTGTAACATGGAAATAATAACAGTATGTGCCATAGGTAGGACTTGCTTGAAAAAGGCACACCAATAACATATCTATCAAGAGCACTGAAAAACTACAAACACAGGTGATTTGTTTTATAGCACCTAGATTTAGAAATATAATAATCTTTACAACTATTTGTAGAAGCCTAGAATTGTACTACTTCAAGAGCATTTTTTTTTTTCAAGAAAGCAGGTAATGATTTGGCCTGCAATTATATACAGAAATTCTTTTGGGAACTTGGTACTGTAATTTCACAATGTTCATTTTTAATGATACATAATCAGCTTAGAGATAATCATCTTTTATATGCTTTATAAATATTAACAAATTTATCTCCACAAGAGCTCTCAGGATAATTAAAAGATAATAAATGTAACAAATGCCTAATAATTTCACGTATCACAATGGAAAGATCATGTCCATAGTGTTTTTTTTTCTATTAACCTAGCATTGTCCATATTATGGAGTGATTTTTTTGTCTCTTCCACATGTATGTATTGAAAAAAAATGTTACTTTCAATTTGTTAGGAGGTGAGGCCTTTGTGAAATTACTTGATCTGTGCCAATGTACCACTCGCGAATGGGATTAATGCGCTATAAAAAAAGTTCCCATAAAGCTCTATTGCTTTGTCCACCATAAAGGGCTACAGAGGAACTTGGCCTCTGCAATGCAGAAGAGAGCCTTTATCGATACATGCCCAAGCTGGCACACATATCTCAGACTTCTCCCTAAAGACCTGTCAAAGATACATTTCTGCTTTAGTAATGCTACCTGCATTCTCTTGGATTTTGGTTATAGCAGCCTCAGTGAACTAGAACAAACCTTTTTTTTTTTTAAGAAAAATTGAAATAAATATCATGAAGAGCAAAACTTCTAAATTGTGAAGACACTCATCCAAATTTTGAGGTGGTCTTAATAAGAACCATGGAAAAGCTTACTGAATGCAGGATAGCTTGATAATATCTGTCTCAAGATCTGTTCATTAATCGAATCTTATAACATAAAATAAAGATTAATTAAAATTCTATATTTAGATGTGTCTTAGATAATCTAAATTTCCAGAAGATCCCATCTTGAAAGATGTAAGTAGTGTTCCATGTTGATAAACATCACACACCATATAAATGTTTTTTTTTCCCAAATAATAGAGACAGAAATATAGAAAATGTGTAGGGATCTTACTAATGTTGACTCTTGAGAGAAGAAATGGTACATTGGATTACGTTTAATTTATTGATTTAGAGACACTCATGAGACATTTTGCCTTCAACATTTTATACTGAAAGGTTGTAAAGTGACCCAGAGGTCTGCTTGTTGTTACATAAAAACATGAACTCAAGATTTCCCATGCTGAATGAGGTTGAGATACCAATGCTACCTTAGTGCACTACAGGAAAAGGTAACCAGAGCTTCAGAAATATGGAAGGGTTTTAACAGATTTTTTCTTCTAAGCTTTTTTCACCTCTTCTAGATGTTTCCAAACATGACTCTGAAATGTATACTTTTGAGAAAAGTACTAGAATTCTCATAGTATTTCATGGTTACTCAGTTGATGGGTAAGAAATTGCACTAGGAACTTCTACAATCAACCTTGGGTCCATAATGTAGTGGGATTGTTGAGGTTCTAGCATGGCAGGGGTCGAGTGGTCACTGGATTAGCAATAATGAGATGGATGTGATTACCATAATGGACAGCGATACAAAGCAGTTGTCAAAAGAATTGGATTTCCTGAGATCTATGGGATTGACTAGATCATCATGACCTATAAAATATGAATAGACGGACAGTCTTTTAAATCCTTAACCTGTACAGAGGAGTCATAGGTCTAATAAGCACAAATTTAAATAGAAAAATAAACAAGTCCACCAGCAACAACAACAACAAAAGAGTCACAAACCATTAATCAGTATCCAGGCATGAGAAACACTATTTTATTAGAAACCTTAAATACAAAGTAGGTTGGATTTTCTTCATAAAAGAACTCATTATATTGCTATAAATATACACTATTATCATTCCCCAAACATTTCAATGAAGGACTTAGGCCTAGGTATCAAAGTGACTTTGCATTGGTTAGAAGGAGATATTCAGATTTTTAAAAAGTAACACTGTCTCTGTTCCGACATGAATTTCTAAAGCCTCAGTGTCACTGTGGTCATGTCACCCAGACAAAGGCTTACATTGTTTAATATTAGGTCATGTCCATTTCATAGTGGTTATGGTAGCTCTCCAAATACATCCAGTGATAATTTCCACATTTCCAGAGTCCAAAATTAGAATAAAAATACTCACAAATGAAGAAGGCTCGTATTATTTCCCTAACCTATCAGATCAGAGCTTATTAGGTAGTGAAGGCAAAATGTGATCCAGAAGAACTTTCCTTATCTACCAAGATTAACCAAAAGTGTTGTCATTTACCTGTCATTTATTACATTCATGAAAGAACGGAAAGAGGCAGCGGTGGGTATTTCAAGCACATTGCTGTTCAACCTGCTTCCTTTGCTTATTTGACAAATAAAAGGAACTTGGGAAATACACAAAAGTCTGATAAACTCAATTATGTGGTGACTCCAACTGAAGTTCCTAATATAACTCTTTCCATAGCTTGAGCAAGAGTATACACTCATTGCTATGTCTCTGGTATTAAAAAAAAATACTTATTACTAAACCTCCAGAAGTTTGACTTAGTAAAAAGCTAACAATGTGCCTTCACTGTCCTATTCTAGGAGCATATCAGAGATGCAGAATTCTGTCATAATTTAGGTCATGATGACATTAGTTTCCCTTTGCTTTCCACAAGGTATGGTAGTCCATTAGACTGATGCTATCAGAAAATAGAAAGTGTCAACTAGTCTACACATACTGGTATAATAATTGTGAACCTGGACGTTGAAAGGAAGTAGCAACAACAACAAAAGTTCAAGAGCCTCTCACCCAGATTTCTAAGTTTTTTTTTTTTTTTTTTCCAAGACTTGTTTTAGGAGGTCTACTAAAGATAGGATGGAAAATTGTTACATTTGTCTCCTCACCAACTAAAAGGCCACATTACCCAGTGCTCTGGATTTCAGAGAAAACACAGCACTCAAATGATTGTGAAACAGGAATCCACTTCAGAAGGGATTCAAAATTATACCAATTTTGAGTAGTGCCCAGGAAATAAAAAAGGCTCTGTAACACCTCAAGATGTCCTTGAAACCCGAATCTTCATGATAATAAGCATACTTCAGATTCCAAAACAAGTTAATATGGGAGAAAAAAGGTCATAGCTGCTTCCAAATTCTGTTAATATCAAATCAACTATGAAACCTTTAATGTCTTTTCTGCCTCATGATTCTTTCTACAACTGAAGACAATTAAAAATACATGTTAATATGTATGTTACTGTTATTTTCACATGGGGCCTCATAATCAACAAGTGAAAGGATTTTGTATTATAAATGTGCATGGGGGAATAGAAGTTGCTTACTACCTTTCTGCTTACAAATTTAAACATGGACAAGTTATTGAATGATATTTTTTTTCTAATAAGTTCTTATAAGAAAATACTCAGACTATGTGACTTCAAAAATGCCCTCTGCTGGCAGCCAATCTTTCTTGCAGCCCCACTGTTTACTGGTATCAAACAATACAATAAGAGACAGTTTCAAGTCCAAAATCAACCAATTTGACATGCAGAGGCTTGCTGTATGATAATTATTTCCCCCAAATAAATAAGCTGTTATTTTTAGTTGGTAATTTTTTCTGGCTTAAATATAGAATTAATTATGTATGGTATATCACAACAGATAATATTTTGTAGAATGTAAAAATATAATCTTGATTCATCTCAATTTCTAATAATTGCAAATATTGATATCATAAATTATTCCAAATTGTTACATTGACTTGTACTGTAAGGAGAAGTCTCAAATAATAATAATAATAATAATAATACACAAATTGTGGTATTGTATAGATCATGTGGAATGGTAAAATACATGCAGATGGAGTTTATTTTGAAAATTTAGTATCTACTATATTGGCCTTTTAAATGTTTTCCGCCATTCCTCTTGCACTTTGAGACCAGATACACTATTTCAACACTTAAATTTAAGTAAATTTCTCCTACCCATTCTTTCTTTTCAGCTTTTCCGTTTCCCCTGCAGAATGAATTGCTCTCTACCCTCCCTTCGGTCTGCCGTCACCTCCTCTGCCATCAGCACTCCGGCTGATCCGTTTGCCCTGGATTTTGAACACATCGTTTCCACCACCACTGTCACCCACCCTGCCTGGCCGCTTGCGCTCTGACGCTGTCCTTGTCTAAAGCTCCTGACAAGCGTGCGCCAGTCTCCCCACGCCTCCGCCTGTGCCAGGTGTGTTTCCTCCTTTGCATTACACTCCGCTCCTTTCGCATCAATCCTTGCCTTATCCAAACTTCTTGTTATTTTCCTATCGCAAGCACCAATCTAAGTCTCACTCTATTTTCCAGCTAGAATTCTATTTCTTTACCACAGTGTGCAAAAATTTCATACATATCAACAGGAAAAATTTCATAGATACACAAACTGATTAAAATTTAAAAATAGGTATAGGTATCCCATGCCAATACTAATGAAAATATAGCACAGTGACTATATTAATAATGAAGATGTACATACCAGAAAAAAGAGTATCAAGGATTTTTTAAAAAAAAAGTTTCATTTATTTATTTATTTTTTAATCAGGGTCTCTCTCGGTAGTCCTGAACTCACTATGTAGCCAAGATTGGCCTTGAATTTCTGCCTGGCAAACTCCAGCCTCGGCTTTCCCGGTGCAGGGGTTAGAGGCATGTACCCTCATGACTGTTTCTTTTTTTATGTGGTGCTGGAGAATGAAACTCAGGAAACACTGGGGAAATGCTTGAGTCAGTGAAGTACAATTCTAGCCCCCAAAATTTTCTTTTCAAAACTATAATTTTTTAATTTACCCAGAAATTATAACAACCTTAAACACATATGCAACTAGTAAGATTGCTTATCATTGCCCTTCCTACCTAACCTGATGATAGCATTTGTCTTCCAAATAATTAGCTAAAACTTTAGGCCTTTCTGAATTGTTCATTTTGCCTACCACCCAGACCTACGACGTCATCCCTGTAGTGCTCCTTTCTATCTCCCAAATACTCCCAGATTCCAAACACTACTCCCCACCCCTGTCACTTGTACCTTGTTTCAGGCCCAGCGCTCCCTTGCTGTAATTTGGTTGTGGTCTTCCAACTTATTATTTCCATTTTTGCCACCCTAACTCCAAAACTTCTTTTCAATTTTATTATTTGTCTTTTTTCATTTGAATATGAGATTCAGAATAAAACATTGAATATTTTCCCTTGATTTTTATCATATACCCACACAGCTGTTGAAAAGTAATAACCATTCCATACATATTTTGTGAATATTTTAAAAGTAATTTTTATTGCCTTGGCTGTGTACATGCAGTTGCACATAAAATGAAAAATTATGATTCAATTATGTTATTTGAAGTAAACCTGTATAAAACTCATATTTTGATATTTCTAGGAAGATTTGAACTGTTCTGATACTTCCCCAAAGCAAGACTTGTGCCAAATTATTTCCCCCATTTCTAAGTTATTCCAAAATTTATCGTTATTTGTAATACTTAGTATTCCTGTTTCCGGAGTTCATTCCTTCCAATTTTCTGGATTTATACTCTTATCCTTGCATAATATCAACAAAGAGATTTTAAAAATATAATTTCAAATATCTCCTTTGGCTTATATTTTTACAGTTTCATAATTACTTACTTCTCATTAATGAAAACTTAAAAGTGTTGTGCTTCTAGTGGATATCCAGAGCCTCCACAGCTTTAATAGCTCATTACTTTATATACAAAGGTCTCTCCAGTACTTGGTAGGAATTTAAAACAGCAGAATTAAAAAAAGAAGGCCTAAAAAAACAAAGAGACAAAAAGCTTTCCAATTAAAACCAAGACAAGTTTTAGAAATAAGAATTGTTTACTTGGCTCAAATTAATTGGTCCAGAAATAATGACAGAAGCAAAATCAAATTAAAGATCAGAACACAACAGTTTGCTACTGACTTCTCATCATAAGTCAGGAAGATGACAAGGAAGCACCTATTATTTTCTAGTACCTCAAAAGGAGTGTAGCTGGTTCACCATTTGTTGCTTGTTTTTTTCTCTCGTCAATTAAGTCGAAGCAAAGATACTATTTGATGTTAAAAAAAAAACCTGAATAATTTATTGTTGCTATACCAGTAATAAAATAATTTGTAGAGAAAATGAACAAAGACAAAAAGTTTGGACTCTGGTCAGGTGTGGGGTAAGTGAAGTCAATTGTCCAATTAGAATAATTAATTGTTATTTTTCTCATCTACTGCTAAAGACAGAAAAGGGTGTACTTTCTCTCTCTCTCTCTCTCTCTCTCTCTCTCTCTCTTTTGCAATTTCGCTAAGTAGATCTTTGAGCAAGACTAATTTAGATAGCTTTTTTATTCTAGGAGCTGTAGACTTAAGTTACTTTGTGATGTTCAGGTGTCAGGTAGACTTCAAATATTTACTGTTTCTTGTTTGGTACCCTAGCTATGATGCTAGAACCAAGGGTATTTTGTTTCGCTTTTTTTTTTTTGTGGGGAGTACTATGATATGTCTCAAAATGTACTGACCATTACATTACCTCCATCTAGTTTTTCAGCATGTCTCTGTATTTAACCAAAATCAAGAGAAGAGAAATTAAAGTTCATCTATTAATGCAAATAGGACAAAGATTGTTCAATTGGTTTTAATGTATTGTAAGCTTCTATCAGAGGAAGGAGAGTTCACCCTTAGGTACTGAATTGAATGGAGTAGATACAAATATTAATAAATGAGTGCTACTGACCAGAAAGTGACATTTTAAGAGATTGTTATTTTTAATGCAAAAGACAATACCAGGTTTTAATGACTGATAAGTAGCTAATAAATTTAAAAACTTTTAATTGAAGAGATGTTTTGCTTGTTTTAAAAATATTTCTTAAGATTTTCCTGTGGGAAGATGGAATCAAACATCAAAATAACTTTATGTCTTTGGTCTATAATTATTGTCTTATTTTCTTTGGGAATGAATGACATTTTGTTATTTGCATTAAAATTGAAATAATAAGTCAATTACGCTTTACTTGAAACACGCTTGCCTTTTTCTTACCTTAGTTTTGACTAAGGTATTCTTTTTTTCAAATTAGCATGGATTTTTCAAGTGTTCCAAAATTAAAACACACAAGATACAAAATTTGAGCTTACACTAAATACAAATTACCTGCCTTACAGTCCCGTTGTATTTAGTAGAGTCCTTATTATTCTCCAAATTAGTACATAAGTGTATTTTTCAGTGTCTTTGTATAAACCTACAGAAGTAATTAGCGGTCAAAACAGTGAAGTGTTGAAAAGAAAAAATTGAGCCAGTGTCATAAAGAGAAAAGAAAGTGGTAAACTAAGTGAAGGAAAAATAAATGAAGAAAAAATACAACTTATGGTAGCTCTACAAATTCTACCACAACTTGTGAAGTATTCTCTTGAAAGGAAATTGCCCTTATTCTTCAAAACTAACTGATATTCAATATGGAAATTGGCATAAATAAGGAATATATGGTGGGTGACAGGACTGAGACCAAGCGAAGTGTTCAGAGTCTGATAAAATCTACTTTCACATGAATAGTTGAATGCACAGTAAAATTTTTCTCCACTTGGCAAAAAAAAAAAAATAATTGTGTAAAAGTTAAATACACCCAAAGTTTTATGTTCATGAAAATAAAAACAAGATATAACTTCTTTCAAAACTAATGACATTAAAATTCAGATGTTTGAATGTGTACATTCTGAACTAGAAAAGAATCAGATCATTAAAAATACTTGACAATCAAAATACTTGCTTTTAGCCAGGAGTATTCAAAACGCTGTCCTGACCTCAGTATAGGAACCTTACAAGACGATTGACAATTGTTATGTAACATTCTCAGCAACCTGTCGGTTAGCTATGTGATGGCTCTGCTTACCTTCATTTGTTCATCTGTGAGTAGAGTGGGGAAATACAGCTGCCAGCGGATTAAACACTGTTCCTCGTAATTTGCATCTTTATTTTACAAGAATGATGACAAGATTTTTTTTACAAAAAGCACTGAAGGATGTTTCACTCAGAATGACTAATTTTTACCACCCTTGCAGTTGGTCATGAACCAGTTAAAACAAATTAGAGTAGTGTACTGTTCTTTCACCAAATCACTAAGTAAATGACACAAAACACAAGGACCAAGAACTTCTTCCTGATTTATGTTTGTTCGAGTTTTCATGTTTGTACATTTTCCTCTGAAGTAGAAATTCAAAAATATTGAAGAGTAATTTCACGACAAAACCAGGAAATGATTTATTTATAATATTTCACCTAAAAATCCTTCCGGAATCTTTCAGTTTTCTTTACTTTTCTTTTCTTTACTTTTCTTTTCTTTTCTTTTCTTTTCTTTTCTTTCTTTCTTTCTTTTTTTTTTCCCAAATAGAATTTTCTGTTCAAAGATATCTGGGGACTCTTCACTAAGGTATATTCTTTCGGCCAATTACTTAGTAGGAGCTAAAACGACCTGAAATAATTAAAACAGCAGCACAACCCTGTATCCCAGCACCCCAGCATTCCACACACTCTTCTCCCTCCTGCCACTTTGAGCTCCCGTGATCCTCTCCCTCTGTTTCCTTTCAGACTGCTTGTCACTCAAAGGTTGACTCAAATGCCATATTTGTGAGGACTCCACTAATTTCCTTCCTCCTGTCAAAATTCACATTTTCTTCTGTTTGCGACAACTTTTTGTTTATTTCTTATAACATTTAGAAGATTTATCACATTTCGTTAAATCTGCTCTCAATAGTAAAATTGGATCTTATCTTTGTAAAATATTTCTGCTCTGTATTCCACACGATTGTTCAGACAGGCAATTAATACATATTTAATGTGCCAAATATGTATTTGGGAAAAACTGTTACCTGTATAAAAACAACTTAATTAACAGCAGGAGCAGAGACTAATACATTGAGGCTGGAAAAACATCTAAACTTACTTTAAATTTAGAAAACAAGGCATTAATAGCTAGAATCTGCACTTGCGGAGGCTTATGGGTGGCGCACATTTTATTTTAAGAGAATTTTATTTCTTGGGTTCATATTTATATGAACATATGAGCAATTAAAAGTCTCTAATTAAAAGACAAATAATATAATGTTAAGTATCTGTTGATATTCTTTTCACATTTCTCCATTTGGTGGTTTAAAATATCTCTTAATGAAAGACAACTTTTTAAGTAGAAAATCTTTTAAGAAATAATACGATTATCACATGTAGAATATACCAAAGTAAATTAAAATATATTTTCCTCCAATGAAGTATAAAGAGTAAATTATAGTCTCATAACAGAGAAAAATTGGAATTATATTTGAAAACCTACAAAGAAAACTGTATAATATTTGCATACACCTGAAAACTTCAGTAATGAATAATTTTTATATTTATAAACATTGAATTTATCAAAATTTACTGTGGAAGTTACATACACTAGTTGTAGGTAGTAAGATGTTTATAAGTAAATGACACTTTTATTTGTTTATTGTTTTGTAGCACTAGAGATTGAATCTTCAGCCTTTGCCCTGAGTCACAACCTAATCCTCACATCCTAATTTTTGTTTGTTTGTTTTATTTAGAGGTAGGCTCTTGTTAATTCACCAAGTTCCCAGACTGAGGTAAAATGTTAGATCTTCCTGTCTCAGCCTTCCAAAGTTCTGGGATTATAGGACTGAGCCAGGACACTTAAGGTTGGTTTAAAAAGAGGTTTAAAAAGAGATATGTATAAGAAGCATAGAGAGTTATCCTTTAATGACTTTTTACCTGATCACAGTGTAGTTATCTAAATCAACTTTTCTAATCATCTGAAAGATTTGAAGCAATGATATTTGAGACATAGTGAAATATCCTATAGTCTTTCTCAAAATCTATTTCCACAAGGGTTTTCAAGACATGCATATGTAATCTGTTTACGTTTTTAATTTTTCCAATTTATTAGTGCAGCCCCTTTTATATTTGACATAGTATCAAGCAGGAAAACCTTCCTGAGAAAAATGTTCTTTGGGGAGAGGTTTTTATGGACAATAAGGATTGGCAGCCATGTTTCCTTTCGGTGACTTTCAACAATAATGGCACTTCTGCATTTGCTAAGCATTTTAGATTTCAGTGTTCCCTAACTCAGGAAGATTTAATTTATATTTTCTAACTCGAGCACAGCAACTGTGAAGGTTTTCAGATTGTTGTCACACTTCAGGTTTCAGGACATACGCCTTAAAGCAATAAGATTAAATGGTTAAATAGCAAAACTATTTCTGATAAAATTATTGGAAGTTTTTATATTAAAATATAAAATAATAATCAAATATGGTTTTAAGTTTATTAATATATGCTAAATCCTAATATAAAACAAAGTTACAAGGATGTAGTCTGAATAATTTTGTCTTGCATTTTTTCAGATAGTTTTCAAATTTGAAAAAAAAAACATGTATTTACACATATGTATGCATATATTCAGTCCATTGTAACAGAAAATAATCTGTACAATGTGAAGCAAATGTGGCACCAGATGTTAGGTAAATTCAGAAGAAATACCTATAATGTATTCTTCCCAACATGCCGTCTTTTTGTAGCAGTGTCCTGTTACTAGGTTTACAGCACTTGAATTTGTGTACCTCACTCATTATTTCTAAGAGGTGTTTTGCCTGTCTTACTAATGTATGGTGACAAAGATGAGATAATATAATTATTTTTAGCACACATTTGGAAAATAATTTTCCCACAAAATATTTTTAAAATACATGAGTTTCCATGGAGAGGAATATCACATAATAAAATTTGTTGTATAGAGATAATCTGAGATGTCATTATGAACACATAACCCTGGGAGGACATTGCATTATGTGAAATACAGTGTCCTCAGTTGTAGTTAATTGTTTCTGTGAACTGAGATGGTGTTTTCAAACTTTAAATAAAAATATTTAAAATAAAAAAATAAGTTTTACATGTTTCTTAGCACACTTAGAGAATTGACTTTCATGTTTTAGGGAGGGGGAGGCTATGATACATGGGAACCTAAAAGCTGCTCAAGAAAACATTGCTATAAATGAATGATTTGTGTGGTGTTGTGTCAAACTTTGTTTAGTATACACAGATGAAACACCAAGGGTTGTTGCTCCCAAACAGCTGAATATTCAGTAACATATCAATCACAGAAGCGCTGAGACAATTGCTACTTTTGGCAAAAGCCACACATCTGGAAACAATAAAGGAATGAGGAAACAACTATGTTGTGGGAATCAGAAAGTACTTTAAAAATAAAAAAATCTCAAAAAGAAAATCTGGTTTTTATAAGAAGGAAAGGATGAGAATTTTCAATAAACTATTTCAAATCTTAGAAACGTATCTACATGCACATATACAGAAATGATAGAGTTTGAAATACAACAATCAGTTCTTGATGAGATATTAAGAATTATACTTCTGAAATATTGAATTTCCACAATTCAATTAAAATTAAAAAAACAACAGTAGCTAGACAATGAAACAGCATCACAACAACACTTAACCCTCTTCCAGCTGCTTCTACCTGAGATTTAAAGTGAAGATAAAGGGTCAGAGTACAGCAGAATATGAAAGAATATAAAAATTATCTCAAGACTTCAGTAACAAATCACACCGATATTGTTCAGTAGGCATTAGATAGGGAGGACAGACATCCAATTCAAATATACTAGTATAAGAAGTTAACAGTCATATTATAAATAAATGGCAGATTTTTAAATTTATTGATCCATTTGTTAATTTACATTGAAAGTGCGATCATGCTCTAGGAGTTAGGTGCTAAACATAAGAAATACTAAAGTTGAGAAGATGGACACTTCTGTTGCTATGTTGGGTACTTAGAGGAAGTGACAATTAAGACACCTTGCAACAAATTGCAGTAAGTATAAGAGCAGTGAAAGCCAAGCTATTGAGTGTGTGATAGTAATTCATGTTGTGTCACTTTGAATAATGTAAGAATCATCTAACAGATCAGTAAAGCACAGTTGTGGGTAGTCCAATGATTGGCGGACATGAAGACCAGGAAATGGAGGGACAAAGATCCACCTCAGATGTAGGCATGCCAACCAAAAGACCTTTTAGATTGCAAAGGCAGAGAAAAAAATCATAATATATTATTCTCTCTCTCTCTCTCTCTCTCTCTCTCTCTCTCTCTCTCTCTCTGTCTGTCTTCTCTCTGTTTCTGTCTCTGGGAGACCTCCAGTAATGACCATCACCTCTGAACATTGATCTCCAGTGTGGATTTGCATCTGCAGTCCTGTAAAGAGCTTCCTGGCCTTGGCCCTCAGACTACCTTACAACATCGATTCCCTTTCTGGTGGTTTCGCGCCTGCGCAGAGACCCTGGATTCTCTGTCTCTCCCACTCACAGTCTCTCATTTCAGATTCTACTTTTTGCCATCTCATCGACACTTGTTTTGGATTCTTTGACTTCTGATTCTGTAAGCTTACCTTATTAAAAATCTCTTGCATAAGTTTACATATATATTTTTCTATTAATTCTGCCTCTTCTCGAGGACCTCATTAACATAGCAGGTAAAAAGAAAATGATGCATCGTTAGAAGAAAGAAATTCTCTAGAGTAACTAGATAAGTGTGTTGAGTATGCCAGAAAATTGAAAGAATGCTATGTATTGTGCATAGATTATTCAAAGAGAAAAAAATATAAGTGCAAAACCCATAGAGGTAAAATTATAGAGGATAAAATAGATTACTGAGAATTTGCTTATGGAAGTTTCAAAAATTCTAACTTTTATTTCTTTGTAAATAAAGGAAAATAAATTAACTAATGATCAAACTAACTCACCATACATTCATAAGCCTTGAAAAAAACTTCAATACAGAAATTAAGTTTGGAGAGTAGGTTTTGAGTCCTGTGGCCAGAATCCTCAAGCTGAGCCAGAGTTTCCGGGTCCTGGTTAAGGTTGTGGTGGCCATAGACACACCTAAGAAACTGCCTCGTCTTTAAAGTCTCTTCTCCCATGGCTCAGATGAACAGAGTAGAGTTGGGACTCCCTCTCATATTTGAGACGAGGAAGGACAACAATGACACAAGCCAAAGAGGAAGAGTCCACCACACAAAATGTGGAGGAAACAACGTCATCCTCCTTTCCTGTGTTTGGAATGATCACAGGGATCTGCCATACAGCCTCGGTTCAGAGCAATTATATAAATAACTTAGCTTCAGCTCATGAACTCTACGGAATTTTTGGCTTTCTTTCCATCTTGAGATTAGGGAAATACATTATCAGCAAACAGGAAATACCTACCCAGTTTTGGAAGCCAATTCAAAGTAAATATGGACTTTTGGGGTTTCTGGGACGCTAGAAAAGAATAGGCAGGGATCTTTATGTAAAGATACTGTGCATTCAGATCATACAAAGTAGTGCGGGAAAGGAGCAAGAACCGAGGAGAGAAGGCCTCTGGAAACGGGGCTACGCGTTCTCCTTTCCTTATTTTAAAGTGCAGTGTGTGCTATTGACTGTTTCTGCACATTTTACTGGAGAACACCGCAGTTCTCTTAAGGCAGTATTTGCTGGAGCACAAGCGTGCGATCGGGTTACATCGCTAAAAATCAAAGGTCTCTGAGCAACCTACCCTTAGTGACCTTGGCCTGCTACATTTCAAGTCATCTTCTTAGTGTCTTTCAGTGAACTTGGTCCACTTTTAGAATCTCAGAGTTGGTCATGTGCACATTGGGATAAGTACCTATTTTTTTCTGCAAGAAGAATAGAATATATATGTATATAATTTTCCTCCATATATATATATATTCCCTTCTTCTTGCAGAAAAAAAGTCCTTATCCCAATGCACAT